>JAPUUL010000342.1:0-20546 GCA_029590625.1 Lasiodiplodia mahajangana
TTGGTGTTGGTATGCTTCGCGGCAGCAGGGCTGCTCGTGGGAGGAGGGAGGCCATGGTTGTGGTGTGTGCCGTTGAGGCACGGTGAAGCCGGGGAGGCGAGTGAGGTAGTTGAACCGATTACAATTCGGAATTGACTTTCTGGTGGGAATCAAAAGCGTCGAGATTGATTCCCTCTCCCTCTCGCTGTGGGGTTAGTGAATTGGCGCGTCGTTGGTATCGACGTCAATTGATGATAGACCTAATTGAAGCTCAAGACCGACTTTTTCTTGAGACCTTCCGGGGTCAATTCCGCCCCACCTTCTTTCACAGCGGTCGAATACCCACGGGTAGTACCTAGATAGACTAGACCTATACGGGTATCGGGGCAAAGGCGGTGAAGATTTAAGCTGGGGCAGAATCGAAAAAAATCAGGTGGGGCTAAAGCAGAATAAACTTTCTTGGACAGCTCCAGCCATTCCTGTCCTTCTCCCACTCATCTCACCTATCACTCCGTTGTCTACTCCCTTCCAGACCTCCCGCAATCATGGGTACTGGAAAGAAAGAGCGAAGCCGTCTTTCCCGAGAGGGGAAGACGGGTAGCATGGACAATGTGAAAATTAAGGGAGAAAACTTTTATAGGTAAGGTAGGAGGAATGAGTTGTTCTGGCATCGCGGCGCAAGTGCTAATTGGAAATTATAGGGATGCTAAAAAGATCCGAGCCCTGAATATTCGAAAAGACCTTGGGCCGCGAAGGAATGCCGAGGGAAAAATTGTCCAGTAAGTCTTGAAGGATACTCAAACATAACGCTGGTTTCTAACTATGTCGCAGGGCTGCGAAATTCCGTACGTCGACTACCGCTAGTTGTCTATTCATGCCGCAAAGCTGTATGGTCGCTACTGCTTACTAACACTGCTTGTTACTAGAGTCACGAGATGCTCCTGTCGCTCGGATTGAACCAAATCGCCGGTGGTTTACAAATACGAGAGTTATCTCGCAGGATAGCTTGACGCAGTTCCGCGAGGCTATGGCCGAAAAAGCTGCCGACCCCTACTCAGTCCTTCTGAAATCGAACAAACTCCCTATGACTCTCATCTCAGAGGGCTCTGGTGTCCCCGGACTCAAACAGCACCAAGCCAAAATGGCGATAGAGACATCGTCCTTTGCCGACACTTTTGGGCCCAAATCGAAGCGGAAAAGAGTCAAACTGGGCGTAAGCTCTTTGACTGACTTGGCCGAGGACACTGAGAACAGCATGGACACATATAAAGATCGTCTCGAGCAGGCTCGACTTCTGAGTGGCGCTGGTGAGAGTGAAGGCGGCGAGAACAGAGTTGAGGTCGCGGACCCATTATCAATGGCTATCGAACCGGTATTCCATAAAGGGCAGAGCAAGAGGATCTGGAATGAGCTCTACCGAGTCCTTGATTCATCAGATGTGGTCCTTCACGTCCTAGGTATGTGATATGAACGGATATCTTCACGTTTCCGTTACCGATAATAGCTAACCCGCTGCTTTCTAATAGATGCCCGTAATCCCGAGGGCACCAGATGTAGGGCGGTTGAGCAGTACCTCAAAAAGGAAGCTCCTCACAAACATTTGATTTTTATTCTTAACAAAGTCGATTTAATCCCGACGTCAGTAGCTGTAAGTTATGAATGTTCTAATTTTCTCTCACTCCCCCGATGTATACCCCCAATGCTCTTGTCAGGATACTTCCGCTTCATTGCCTTTCCCTGGAAGATATCTGTTACAGCGTTGGAAAATCAAATCTAAAACTTGCTGTTCTCTTGTCTTCGGGCTTGAGAGCTGATTGGGTTTCGTTTTGGAACCCTCTCATTAGTTTTGCCGTGTTTCACTGAGTTGAAGTCTACCTCTACCACTTTTCAGGTAGCTTGTGGTAGACTTCTTAGTTACGAATCATACATTTCACTTTCGGGGGATAGTCCTTTACATCTTCTCCCATAATAGAATCAGTTAACTGACTATGCTAGGCTGCTTGGGTCCGTCACCTTTCAAAGACTGTCCCTACTCTTGCTTTCCATTCTTCGATTACGAATTCTTTTGGCAAGGGCCAACTCATCTCTCTGTTGCGGCAATTTTCATCTCTACATAAAGAACGTAAACAGATTAGTGTAGGATTAATAGGCTACCCAAATGTGGGGAAGTCGAGCTTGATAAACACCTTACGAGGGAAGAAAGTTACTACTGTGGCACCGATTCCTGGGGAAACCAAAGTCTGGCAGTTCGTCACACTGATGAAAAGAATATACCTCATTGAGTACGTATTTATCCTTTCTTATCGCCGCTTCGTGTCTGGCAATTTACTCTTGAAATCCCGATTCACAGTGCGCAAAGAAATTTGGACTAACGATGGAATTCAAATTGCTAGTTGCCCGGGTATTGTTCCTCCCAACGCCCACGACAGCCCTGCCGACATCCTGCTCCGCGGGGTCGTAAGAGTTGAAAAGGTAGACAACCCGGAACAATACATTCAGCCCATGATGGAGAAAGTGAAACGCCATCATCTTTCAAGGACCTACGAGGTGGACTCTTGGAAGGATCATCATGAGTTTTTGGAGATTCTCGGCCGAAAAGCGGGACGTTTACTCCGTCAAGGCGAAGTGGACCTGGATGGGGTCGCTAAAATGGTTCTCACTGGTTAGATACCCTTCACCTTTCTTCTAGTTTTGCTTTGACCGTAATAGCCGTTGCTGACTCTTCGATCTAGATTTTATGCGCGGGAAGATTCCCTGGTTCACACCAGCGCCGAAAACTGAGGATGGGGACGCAGCCACTGTCATTGAGGGTCGTGAGGGCCGGCTGGGTGAAATGCCTAGGAAGCGCAAGCGAGATGACGAGGACATTTCCTCAGTCACAACGCCTGTCACGATCCCATCAACAAGCACAAAAGCTGTGGGCAGTGAAGATAATGAAGACGAGGAAGACGAAGAAGACGAAGACGACGATGAATTTGAAGGCTTCAGTGAAGATGACAAGTCTGATGTCCTGGAGAATGACGCAGAGGAAGCGGCAAGTGAAGATGAGGATGACATGATACCCCTGGAAGAATTGAGTGATTCGGATGATAGTTCTAGCGACGGCAAGGAGCATGGTTGATACCCCCAGTTTTGTGGGTAATGGCTAGTAGCAAGCGGAATGTGAGCACGCCAATTACCTACATTCTCACCTATTGATATCGCGGTGGCCCTGTTGTGATTTGAACCGTTTATGAAATCCGAACGCCTAGAAAATATTAGAACCGCAACTGATAGGGCTCATGAAAGGCATGGTGGCGAGTTATCTCGCCTGCTCTTGCTTTCTTATGGTGTAGGAAACCACTACCACATCGTCCACGTCGCGAAGGAAGGTGTCTTGATGGCGCAGAAAGCGCAAGGGGTGCAGGCAACCGACCCAGGCTTCTGGCCACCTCTTCGGCTCGCATCAACTACTCACCCACCACCTTAATATCTCCTCACACCGGCGTTATTGCACACTGGATTTTGGCTGCTAGGCTATATCGGAGCTCCCATTCTAAGCGGTTGTGCTTCTTGGGTCTGTTTTTCTTTTCTTGGAAGACTCCTTTGGACCACTCTCATCATATTGCTTCTTCCCAGGACTGGCAAGTGCCTCTGTGCCATGATACTAGCCATGCTCATACCCCTTGTGTCGTTCTTCTGGCTGTACTCGGTCAGCCCGGCCGACGCCTATGCTACGCGTGCTAATGTCGGCTGCGCCTTTCACNCTGTCGTGCTCGTTGCGAAGATGCTCATGGGCAGCATCGACCCGGAAAGGGAGCTTAGTGCTTTGCGATACGAGTACAAGGGGGCGTAAATGTATTAAATGTATAAACTCGGAGGACTCGGAGGGGAGTAGCAAAACTAGTGCACGAATGAATGAATGCATGAGCGAGCGATATGGCCATACTTGATGAATAAATAACATCTTTTTTTATTTATTTTGCTTTCAAGTGACAGTAAGTTATTAGTTTCGTTCTATTATCAGATTTCAGGCAAGTCAATCGGGCAACGGCATCATACGCAACGCCCAGTCTTCTATCTCATTTTCTTTTCGTACGATTACGTATCTATGATAATAAGCCTTCTGCCGCCTCTGCTTCTCGGTGACAATTTATCAAACGTGGTGATCCGGGGTATTTCATATTCCTTCAGTAGCGTTAACTATATCTGTAACTTACTGATGATGTCGCCGTTTTAAGGGACGAAAGAAGATTTAAACAAGGGACAACTCATTCATAATAAGCAAATCGCCGTCGTCGATGTGAGCAGTTCCAGGTCAGAGGATCGTATCGGAATAATAGTAGCACCATCTATACATCGATGGACTCATTAAATCGTAGGACGCCGTTACTCTTCAGAACGCCATCTACCCCTTTAGGCATTCGTGGAAATGGGCCTACATTGACGGGCTGGGCAGATTGGGCGGATTGGTCGACAACAAGGGCCAGTCCATGGGATTTGATAGCATCTACTAGGGCCGGCACCATATCCTTCGAGAAGCCTCATGTCAGTAATCGAATACAAATATCAATAAAAATGAAAGGTAGGCCGAGTAGAAAGGACGAGATAACTCACTAGTAGTCGAGCGCTACAAACCAGCCCCATCAGGTTGTTATTCTGCGCTATTCTGACTACCTCTTTGACCGAAAAGGTTCGCCGACCACTACTCTGGATGACATTCGGCGCCGGCATCATTTCTTCGCGCCCGAGATCATTACAAAGAAAAACGGGGAAGTTTGGTTGCTTCCAATTGAGTGTCGCGCACATGGTTGGGTTGTACGAGCTGAAAACGACAGACCGCACCGCACCTGGGTTTGATAACGTCCTCGCTCGCTGTTCTCGCGCATGATCGAACACAACCGCCAAGACGGCGTCCACGAATGTATTTGTGTCCACCGTTGCGCTAATACCAAATTTCTTTTCATCGTCCTCCGACGGATAGAGAATCTGTAGATTGACATGCATTGAAGAAGGCATTATGGACAGGGCCTTCTCGACAGATATTCCCGCCGTCGAGAGGATCCGATGAATTTCGGCAATATTATCTTGCCCGGGAGAAGAAACAGATGCGAGCTGTGCGCGAGCAGGGCTCGCGGCTGTGACAGCAGTGAATTCGTCGTAGGTTAGACGTGTTAGTGGCACTTCAATTGGGCCACACTGTATCTTCCACGTCGGCCAAACAACAGGGACACCATCGTTGGTGTGTTGTATGTGAAGTTGAACAAACTCACCAGACAAACTTGATCCAGTGACAAACATCGTGGGGTTTTGGTCTAGTTGGCTTGTAGCTTTCCAATACGTTTCGAAATCCGTAATCTCTAGTGGAGCTCCCCCGAACGGCTTAATGACTTGCGTATTGAAGGTAATCTGGCCGATGGCTCGGAGCCGTGGGTCGAATAGCGCAAGACAACATCTGCCTGAATTTCTCCGGGACGATCTGAAAGTATCGGGGAGGGCAACTGTTTTCGCGATGATCTTGGCACCATATGTCGGGAAGACATCAAAATCAAGTGAGAACGTATCAAGACTATCCACCTGGAAGGAAACAAGTCGAGTGTCCTCCTGGAAGGGCAGAATGATGTTCTTCGGTATGAGATCAGACAACTTGGAGGAAACAGTAAGTCGAGCAGCAGGGTATTTGCTATCGTGAAAGAAGACCAGAGGTTGTTGTCCATTCTCTTCAAAATTAATCTGCACCACAGTTTTCGTGTCCAGGAAATTGTGACCGTATCGACGCAATGGGATGATAGGAGGAGGCAGTTCCAATGCAGGAATGGAATCAACATCTAGCGACATAGGAACAGGGCCACCACTGCTACCCATAGGTGCCAACAGTGATCCAGTGGCTTGCATCGCCAGAGGGCTTTCGGCTTTCCCCCTTTGAAATGGTGTGAGAAGCTGCATACAGGTTAGATGGCCCTCCCAGGCCGCATAATACATGGCAGGCAGGTCCTTCTCATCAAGGATATTCGAATTGACGCCGGCACTCAACAACTCCTGAAGGCATGGGACATTCCCCTCGCTTGCCGCGTGAACCAATGGAGTCCATCCATAGAGCTTGTCGATCTGATCTAAATCAGCTCCATACTGCTTCAAAAGACGAAGCAGCTGCGGGGTCTGTCCCGACCGAGCCACAAGATGTTGTGGGTAGAGACCCTCGGCATCCGGGAGTATTTGTGCACCGTATTTCAAGAGAGTCTCTACAATCTCAAACGAGCCATGTTCACACGCTAGGTTAAGAGGTATGTGATCTGTCTCCGATACGGGATCTAACCGAGACGAGGCATTCAAGAGTAGTTGGACGCACGCAAGGTGCCCGTGGATGATAGCATGGATTAGTGGCGTGAAGTTATCATGGTCGATTACATCAATTGTCGAAGGATCAGCTGCATAATTGTTAAGCAAGGCTTCAAGTTTAGCGAGAATAGGGAATAATAGTACCTCGAAGGAGAACTTTAAGCATCTCTAAGCGTCCGTGCATACTGGCGTAGTGGAGAGGTACCCTGCCGTATACGTCTGTTCTGCTGACTTCAACGCCTGCCGAGAGGCCAGTCTGAAGAACAAACTCGTTGCCGTAAATTGTTGCTTGATGAACGCAGTTCCGTTCATTAATATCATCTTCTGACCGGACATCGACAAGGCCTGTGCCTAATAAGACCTCAAGTGATGCTTGTGGGGCTTCATGGACGGCAGCAAGAAATGTACGCGTAACCCTTTCTCTTAAAGAAATATCCATCGTAGGCGTCGAACCCGAGGCGGCCTGCATTCTCGTCAATAAATCTCGTAGAGACTCCAAGTTACCGCTGATTGCAGTGTCTAGTAGCAAGCTGTCCACATCGCCTTCGTCAGTTCCAACCAGATGTTGACTGCTCACTATATGCTGTTCTGTCCGCCCTTCAAAGCTGACATGGTCACCATCCGCCCAAGCCCCCAGTTCCTGCAGGCTCGTTGTGGCCTGATCAGAAAGCTCACTAATAACGGTAGCATTAAAGAAAGGCTGCACTTCTACAGCGCGGGAAAGATAGAGCTCCTTTGTTTTGGATTTTGACGTTTTATCCCATTTCTTGAGGATTTTCGAGAATGCCGTGCCATTGATTTCAACGAATTGTTGAAGTTTATTCAGGTCATTGGCAAACTGCTGGAATCCTTCCTCGAGCGTAGTGAATTTCGCTGACCGTCTGGAAATTCCTTGTCTTGACTTTAACACTTTCTTTTTGTCTATCAGTGTTTTAAGCCGTATTTTGAGCTAATGCGAGGTTAGTAGTAAAATTTGAGAAGAGTTATTGTTAAAAATAACAAACCTCCGCTTCCTTCTGAAGGTAGAAGGCATTAACCTTCTCTAACTCTCGTTCCTTTTTGAATATTAGGAGCCGTCTGGTTCAATATGTGGGGTTAGGGATTATTAGAAACCGTACTAATTGAAAGAAAAATTTGGCTTTATTCGCCTGTAGAGCGACCTGTGTGTCGACCGGTGCAGGCGGAAGATGAGGGTCATTTTGAGCGCTCAGAGTTGGTGTGGCGGAAAGTCGTTTAATAAGCTTATAGACATATTTAGCATTATGAAACAATATTCCCCAAGTTTCGATGCTAACTGCGTATAAAATATATAATAGAACTGGTTGACCATGTAGAGAACTTGCTATCCAGTAGGATGGTGTATTTCATTTCGGAGCGAGTTCGTAAGAATCGATGATAAACATACCTTTTTAAGGGCCTTGTAATTGACGAAGCTAGCAGCGTATTCGGGGACCTCGAGCTGACGCTTCTGAATCTGTTTGCCGAACTTCCTGGGAGGAATTAGTGGGTACATCAAGGAGGGTTAAAAAGAAGTATTGGCGGGTCGGTAGTGAGGATAACTTTCTTGTTTACGTAGAAGAGTATAAAATAAGAGGGGGCTTACATGATGGCAGTCGAAGGGCACGATTTTTATTGCCCTATGCTTGCAATTTTTGGAAACTGTGAGTCTCTCAAAACGGCGAATGTTGGCCGGGACCCGCTGGATAGATATCTTGTGAATATAAATAATCCCGGATGCATACAAGTGAGCACCGGATGGGATAGGGTACACCTGAATCTGATGGTTTGCACGCCGGTGTTCGTCTAGAATCTTAGTAAGTGGCCGTTGTCTAAGTGCATACATTGGGTATGTACTAACTCACGACAATGCCCAAAGCTTGGAGGAAGTGTAATGAAACGAATCTACTAGACTGCTCGAGATGTATCGCCGTTTTTGCGGGATACACGGGCCTGGATGCACCAAGTAGGGGGCAGAGACTGGTCGAGATACCTGAAGGGGCGTTCCGAACAGCCAGTCGATCTTAGTGAACCTGGCTATAAATCAACAACCTAAGGCATGACGACACTGGGCACTAGATCGTGTAAACGAGTAGTATTAGGCCCGGTGGCTAGTGGATGCAGAGGAGGACGCGACACCTAACGAAGGTCATGCCACACCTCAGAAATCACGGGTGGACATGCAATGTTGCCCAGTAGAAACGAGGGACCGAGGGCTAAGGACCCGGTATCTGACAGGTGACTAATACGTCCGTAGCGTATGAGATTCGAGGTCCGTTAGGCAAAATAGTGTGGTAGGGAGGTATGCGGATGTACGAGCCCCCCAGAATTGGAGCACGGCCGTGGAGGAATGAACCGGGATGACAGGGTCACAGCTGCTCGCCCAGTCTGGTATAAGCTAAGGTACTGGATGCAGATAGTGGCTTATATTTGCAGTGTAACTACCCGGCCATTGACACAGCTCCAGGATATATGAAAGGCCCTAGGATGTGAAAAACTGCCAGGGGTCTCGGTGATGAAGGCACGCCAGATGCTTGCTGTAAAGCGGCGGGATGTCAATGTTGCGGCTGACGACAATGGCAATAGAATCCAGGCAAACGAGCAAGTCAGGCACGGAAGTACCAGTGAAACCCGGTGATATGGTTGGAGGAGATATGCAGATTTCCAGAAAGCCGGCGTGGGCGTATCTTGTCTTGCTTGCAGCACCAGGGATGTTGTCGAAAGCCAAGACCATTCAGAGAAGAAGGATGATAAAGGCGACGTGGGATGCAAAATGTAAACGAGGAGAGGAGAAGCAACGTACTCACTCACTACTCGTATATGAATAGAGCAACGTTAGGAAGAGAAGAATTATAAAAAGTAAGCGTAATGGCTAGTACGAATANTTTTTTCTCTAGTAGTTTAAGTAGATGGGCGGGTAGGTAAGTAGTAGAATGTAGGTAGTCCGGGAGCCCAGATGATATTCGTGATCGGATCGTAGCTGGGTCGAGGTAGGCAGTCTGAGGTACAAGCTCCTCATGGAAAAGAATGGCGGGGTTAATTGATGGGTTTAGTTGGGTCCATTGTAATACAGTATGGGTAGGTAGCTCACCAGCTAATGTAAGTATAGGGAGCTCCACGCTGCGCCTAATTCTCAACAATCAAAAACGCCTAACTAACGGTCTATACTGTAGCAAAGGCACATGCGCTGGTGTACCTGTGCCCAAGACGCATCTATGACGTACCGTAGGAATACTCTTAACAATGCATTCATTGATGCCAATTAAGGTATCTTCCTACATGGGTCTCATCTCGATATCCATATATAGTAAGAGTTCGTGTATCCATCCATCTGCTTGGGTGTGTATATATGTATGTATGTATATATGTTGAGGAACCCTACAGTCACAGGCCTGCAAGTGCCGGTTCTTGTAGGTACTGAAACCAAGGCAAGACAACGTAGGCATTAAATGTGTTACACGGTGATTCATTGCTCTGGCAAATCCCTACACCACAGCGTACCATCAGCACCTAGTTTCATGCTGGCTCGCTATAGCGCTGCACCCAGTGTAGGCCTTTCCATGCCTACCTTGCTCTCTCGACGGGTCGCTTTTTTTAATGATTAGAGCTGTTGAACTCGACCAATGAGAGGCTAGAGTTGGCCCCCGTGGTCTTCAACCGGGACTGCATGAGGCTGCGCCTAAGAAGTTCTTTGCCTGGGGGGCCTACGTCAGTTGGGTACGTACCTTGGCTCGCTTGTCATCTTGGCACGGATCGTCTCCGAAGAGGAAACTCCTCTCAAACTAATTAGCCCCGCTATCTCCGGCGGCATACATCGTGTGTATTCTCTTGGTTAAGTACGTGGGCATGTCAGAACTCATGTCATTCTGAATGCATTAAAATCACCTTTGGACTTGACACAAATTCTGCCTTGGACGATGTTAAAACTTTGGTATTGAGAGCAGAGTTGAACTAGACCTCGTCGGGATGAACTCCTGCAGTGCGGGATGTCTCAAACGATCACGGCCAGGGCTCCCACATACATACCATGCGTAGATCGTCCTTATTGAGGCAAGCATGTCCGGTATCATTACAGTTCAAATACCAATACGGTACCTATCATTAGCATTACACTTGCCTGAGGGCTGAAATTCTGGCATTCCCGATACCTGTGCGAGAAGGGATCGCATAGGTTCGACTCTAAACTCCCTGGCTGTAGCAATGATAAGAAGACAAAAACCCCAGTACAATTGAGATGAGACATGCAGATTTCTTGAAATGGAAATTGCGCACGTGAGGACTAGCATAGGGTTACATAGTAATTCCATAACCCACGCTTAGGTATTACCATAGATTGTGTACTTTATTAAGCTCTCAACCCTTACACATTGCTTATTCAGCCGCACCTGGGAAGGGTTGAAGACCCTAGGAGGAAGCAATTATTACAGCAATAGAATCCAACCCAGAGACGGATGAGGTGCTGGAAACTCCACCTTTTAAGGTCGAAGAGGTATCGCAATATATGTAGACAGCGTTGTATAATACAGGAGTCGTCAACTACGTTTCTATTCCGTCTTATACAGATTTAGGTATGCTTACAGTTGACACGCATCTAGATCGAATAAAAACTTAATTAGACACTCTGCTACATTATTATAAACGAGTATAGAAGATATGCTAACTAAACGTGACGCCTCTTGGGCCCCTATTTGAAGTTCATTATTCTTTCTAATTTGGCTTTCACCGAAGCTTGTATTAAACGCTCGACTGGATTGTGTATAAGCGAGCGTGGTGAATTGCACATCATATGCTTCTTACCGGGCCGAGACCGCCCTACGACTTAGTTACATAGTAAAGTTGGTAAATGGCTTTTTGATGCTGGCACGGTACTCGGTTATCGTAGGCTGAGTTGCTGGTAATGCTAAGGCTTAGAACGAACTATTCAAGTGAAGTAGGTAGGTAGCTAGCCTAATTATTATAGTGTCCTCGTATTTACACTAGGCGAGCGAGGTCGGTACAGCTATAGCCTAATGAGTAATAGGGAAAAACGAAAGTTCTTTATTGTTCTGATAAATACCAGTAAACTAGAGAGCCCTGATCTCTGTAGATTTCCCATAAATGGTGAGATGGGGTGATGCTAGGGTCCTTGAGACGGCCCAATGGGAGTGACCTTGGTGACCACTTACGGATATGAGGGGCAGAGACCTCGTCATTCGCGACACTTACACAAGGAAACCCTGTATCGACCTCTAATAGATCGCTTGATTTCCTGACATTGTTATCCCTGGGTACTCCATTACTTATATCATTAGTCGGTAAACAGTAGCGAGATCAATGTTAATTAGGTACGGCTAACTCCTTTCACGACTAAGCCACCGGTATGTAGTGAGCTATTGCTTGTGTACATCGCTGAGTTCTCAGTCTCATACCCGATTAGCCAGTATAGGACACTCTGGGTAACGATTACATATACACTCATAAACGAAATACATTCATTCTGTCTGATATGCTGTGGGAGTATATACAAAGCCGTAGATACCCACACCCTCGCGCAAATCCCAATAACAGTACAGCACGTGAGTAGTTAGTAGCGTTGGTGCGTATAGAGTCGAAAATATGCTGTATACACGCTGCCGTTGCTCACTAGGGGCGCCTTCCTCGGGAAGCGCCTTCATGAAGTAGCTTATGACACCTTATACTCAAATTGCAACATCAAGAAACGCCCACACGTATTCCTCGTCAAACCTTGATATCGTGTTACCAGGTTGCACCTCGGTCGTGTCGATCAGGCCTTAACCTTCCGTACTGGTGTCAAATAGACCTTGAGGGGTACCCTATCCCAAAGCGTACTGGATCGTTCAGAGTTAGTGACCGCTGTTTTAGATGTCACAAGCTGATGATTTAGAAGTGTCTGGGGTGTAGTTCCTATCCAGAAGGAGACCCTTGTGCCTATAAGGGCACCAGAGAAGGAGAAGTTTGACATTCAAAGTTACTTACTAAGCCTTCTGTTTCTTGATCCAGTCCGCTGATTCATCATTCATCTTCAGGTCGAAATCGAAGATGATGCGGGCAAGTATAATACGCATCTCAGCGTAGGCAAGACTATAAAGCGGTGAGTGAGTGAGCTACTTGGGGCACACTAGTTATTATGAGAGACAAGCCAATCGTACTTTCGTCCAATGCAGTTCCTAGGGCCGACGTTAAAGGCCTGTAACGCCTCGAGCTTGTTACCAGCTTCGAGAGCTTCCTTGCTGCTGCCGAGGAACCTCTCGGGTTTGAAATCCCACGGATCAGCCCAATTGTCCGTGCTGTGATTTGCCGACCAGTGCTGGACTTCTACAAGTGTCTATATTATCGCGTCAGCACCGTGGGAATTCCTTTCGACGAGTAGTTAGATACTCACGCCCTCTGGTGCGAAGTGGCCTGCAACTTGAGCACCTCCTTTTGGCACGGATCGCACGAGCCCCGATGTTACTGGAGGGTATAGGCGCAGCGCCTCGTTGAGGATGGCGAGCATGTACTTGAGATTGCCCACGGTGTTGATATTGATTTGGCTAGCGTCTGTGAAACTTGACCGGACTTCATGCTTGAGCTTTTCCAAGACGTCAGGGTGGGTTAGCAGGAGGTATGTAGCCCCGGATAGTGTCGTGGCAGTCGTTTCTGAACCTGTTGTACTGGGGTCAGTAACATCCACTTATAATAAGGTTCCGGGAGCTTGTAGGAGTGGCAAGAGCAAAAAAACTGTCATTAAGGTAATTTGTGGCTCTCAGACATGCCAGAAGGGGGATTAAAAGGCTCCAGGGGACTGACCTGCAAGAACAAGAATGAACGCGTTTGACGACAACTTCTCAAACGACAAATTCTAAAAGAGGTTCGCAGGTTAGAGAAGTACAGCGATGAGTATTAGCCACGGGACGAGAGCACCTACCCACTCATTGCGTCTTTTCACGAGGCCCTCAAATAAATCCTCCCTGGCCTGCTCCATTGACAGTCGTGATTTCACCATATCATCGGTGTATCCGCGCACCTTGGAGATGGAAAAACCGCCTAGTTTGAACAATGCCTGTACAACACTGGATAGCCCGACGTAAGTCAAAGCCACCGTCACAGCACCGCCTCTTACACTTCTGAAAATGAAATCAATCCAGGGATGATAGCTGGCATTATGAAGGCAGTTGAAAGACTGCCCAAACACGAGGCTCCCAACAATGTCAAACGTGGTCCAGTTATACCAAGCCTCGAGGTTCAGCGGTTTGTTCCCCTGATCACACTCTTGGTGAAGACGCTCGATCAAGAGGTCCACGTATTTCACGATCTCAGGTTCCTGCTGCCTCATAGCAGCGTCCGAGAAGCCATGGGATAAAGCGCGACGGAAGCGAGAGTGCTCCTCGCGATCAGCATTGATGATAGAGGTAGGAATGCTTTTAATGGTTTTGACAAACTGCCGGGCCTTGGGCATCTCGGTCGCTATGAGACGTGAACGTTAGCTAATTTCATTTTAGTTTACCAGGATTAGGACAGGCCGGCCGACGTGAAGACGTGTGATAGCCCAAGACCGTCTAAAATAAGTATGCAACAGAGGGTGTAAGCGTACTATGGAGCTCATTCCCAACGCGATGTCCGTATATGTCCTTCCATGCTGAAGTGTCTGTAAAGGAAAGATGGTTTGGCCCAATCCTCACGACGGGTCCATATTGATCATGGAGTTTTTGGGTCCTATGGGCTTGCACACCCCTGCTATGTTGAAGAGCCCAGGGAAGACTGGACGCTCTCTGGAGCAACGGCCCGGGGAACTTCCGCAGTGGGTGGAAGTAGATGTTGTAGATGATCGTGGCTGCTTGCCATACAAGTGCCTATTTCACTAGCGGTTAGAAGCTAAGTATATCCTCACGATGGCCCTAGTCTCGGGAGCCATACCGACACCAAGCCAGCTAGCGCAAATAACCCGATGCTAGGCCGCTCCATCCACCCGACACCCACATTTCCGGCCATGGTTCGATGCTAATGGTGAGAAGAGGTTTCGCGTTAAGTGTAACTAGGATTGGGTAGAACTAGAACTACATAGAATGAAAATAGGAACAATATCTTATAAAATAAAAATAGGCTGTCACCATTGAATGTTCTAAGTAGGAGAAATCAGAACTGGTCCAGGCAACGGGCCCTCGGAATGATAACGGGTCCGCGAACCCCAGCTGCGTGCATTCAAACTCCAGACGAGATGGAGTGCGGCAACGGCAAGCGGTTATCTTAGTCTCTCATTGGTAAATAGGGAAAGTTGCATTGGTTTTGGGTATAGTTATATGTATTTGTCTTATAATCGTATCCTTAGAATGGTACGAGTGGAGAGGAGTCTAGACTGGATAGAGCTGGTGACGTTGACACTTTATGGAATAGGCCGCCACGCGAATACAGTACTTGTGTGTCGACTTTCTGGGTTACCCTTACCTACATAGGTACTGAGTTAGTTGTGTGCTTCACGCTAATCACATTCATACACAGGTAAGGGTCAAGGACTGGCCTCTGTGGATTTGTCAACCTCTAATTACAGAGCAAAGAGCTTCGATATTACATAAGTATATTCTGCAAGTGCATGATACTCTCGTTTGCTGCGTCTACTTGGACACTCAATGTGCGCAACAAGAACATAGCTAACCGGTCGACTGGATAAGTACGTAAACTACTATCACGACTAGGGCCCTCATGGCACCATTTTACGAGTAGTGTGTGGTGGTATATACGAGCCTAATACGAGCATGTGAATGGAGGGGAAGCTGTATAAATGGGGACTTCGGAAGCCGGACTAGCCGGTTCAGAGGGGTTCTCGTGGATAAACGTGTGTGATGGTTGCAGATCTGTGTATCTGCCAATGAATTGGGCTCAATTCAACAAAGAGGCGGCAGGTCTCAGATAGAAGAGGGTCTAGCTACGAGGTCTTCTTTCCTATGTTACATGAAGAATTCCGCGTGGATTATTGTGTGACGTAAACCGCGAGTTCGGGCAACGCATAGAACGTAGACCTAAGACCAGACTTGAGGAAAAGAAACAGTTTTCCCGAATAGACCATAAAATTCTTGGCATGAACCCCAAAATTCACAACTTGCTGCCTACACTACTCCNTTTTTCCATCGGCAGCCTTCGTAGAAGAGCCGACTAGGCTGTCTGCCATAGCATCGGCGGTAGCCGCTTTTAATCTCTCAGCATCCTCTAATTTAATCTCCTTACTACTGCCCTTCATATCCTTCTCGTCTTCACTGTCTCCTAAGCTGAATGGATCGTTCTCGGCAATTGGATTCGGCTCGACGGTTGATAGCGGCTGCCACTTGCTCTGCTTACCAGGAGGTGGACTAGCGGCGCTATCGTTTGGAGGGATCTTTGGCGACGCATCATACGGACTGATGTCTTCCACGTTTTCCCTAAAGGCGACCTTACGGCCGTCAGGTTTGGCGGCGGTGGCGCCTGGAAGTGGTTTGTTTAGGTTCGGGTTGTTGGGCTGGTAACCCTGAGCTGGTCCTAAAGCTTTATTAGTCATAGCTATCGATGAAATGGTGGCGTGATACGCACTCCCATCTGGATTAAGCCTCATTCCAGAAAAGTCGTCACTCAAGACCTGAGGGTCCGCGTCATAACGGTGATAGTCTGTACTCTGGCGGCTACCTTCGCCGCTCCGTCTACCTAGGCCACCGTGGGGACGATGTTTGGAGGGTTGGGTTTCGTCCTCGTCTGAATCGTACTCCCCATCAATCTTCTTCTTTAGATTGGTGAACCATGAGTTGACTTTGGTCTGAGTCTCGAGGAATCCTTTGCGGATATTCTCCGTAATGACGGGAAGGTCATCATCGATAAAGTTGTGTTCGCGATCATACATCTCGTTGGGCTTTAAACCTGTCGCTTGGCGTCGGTACTGGCCACCAGGGCCACGATTCATGGTCCTTGCCTCGTAAGCGCTAGCATTATCATACTGCTCGGCAAGTTGACGGGCATAGAGCTCATCCGCCTCCATCTGGGTGAGAGGGGCGCGATTGGTTGGGCGCGGTGGTTTCGTGGGGGGGGCTGGCTCTTCTTGGGGGATCATTTTGAACGGCATCAGGGTCACTCATGCCTTACCATAATTAGCAGGTTTGCCTAAGGGCTCTGTCTTCAAAGCTAGGTTCCTTACCGAGAAGCGCGTTGAAGGCGGGGTCAATCTGACCACCGCTCGCGCTGAGAACGGCCCTGATGACAGCGGTATCTATGCTTGGGAACGCTTCTTTGAGGATCTGTTCGTTCTTTTGCTGCGTTGTCACGGGTCTGGGGGGTTGCGTAGGTGCCGCCTCCTCGGCAGGCGCTGTTGTGTTGGTAGGGGTTGCCATTGCCGCAGAGCTATTGAGCACCCCAGTCTCGGGGACGTCGTCGTCATCCATCTCAAAAGGACGCACGGTGGTGGGAGACTCGGGTGTAGCTGCTGGGAAGGTTGGATTATCTTTGGTTTTGTTCTAGCAAGAAGAAGTGCCCCGTCAGTATCTCTGTATAAAGAGGGAGGAGTAGCATTTGGGAGCTATAGTTGTATAGGGGAAGGGTTGAATCTATGCCTAGGACGGCATAATTACGAGCCGCTAATGTGGAACTCACCGCGTCAGGAGGGGCGGACATGATGCTAAGGATCGAATGAATTGGCCAAATAAGTATGTATTGGGGTCGCGCGAGGGCGCAGAGGTGATGAATGCGTCGTGGAGGTTCGCGTTGTTGGCAAGGTAATGCGGAGGTTGTATGGGACTTACTTATCGTTACCTTGGGAGGCTAATGTATGGGCCGACGGCCATGCATATGAAAGCTGCCTACAAGGAGGGGCGAGACTTGCGACGACAGCTGTGACGCACATCTCTGCCTGCGCCACATCTACTACTTACCTAATATGTACATTGTCTTACGCCACGCCTGGGGTGCACCAAGGCAGGCTACCCACTTCCATCAAATAGAAGGTACTGATATACACATCACTCATTATGCGTACCTAATCCCTTTGGTGAATGTGGTTGGAAAGCACGTCCATGATCATTAATGATAAAACTAAAGAGAAAAAAGATTGCATGAGAAGCATGCAACTTTATAATATCGAGCCCTGCACTTCTTCTAGTCATGGCGGACTTCGACTTGGGCTCAAGCTTTATTCCAGCCCTACATAAACCTGCGGCGCTTCTCCCCATCACCAAACATCATGACAACCTACTCTATCTCATTGAGACATTCCCGGTCACCATTGTTGTTGGCCAGACTGGTTCCGGAAAGACCACACAAATCCCACAGTTCCTCGAGCATGCAGGATGGTGTGCCGAGGGAAAATTAATAGGTGTTACTCAGGTATGTCCGCCAATCTTCCGTCTTATATGAGCTTTCTAATAGCATATAGCCCCGACGGGTAGCTGCTACGACTGTTGCTGTCAGGGTAGCTGAGGAGTATGGTTGTGAGCTAGGCAAGGAAGTGGGTTACTCAATCCGATTTGAAGATGTCACGTCTGCTGCTACTCGCATCAAATTCTTAACTGATGGCCTGCTCATTCGCGAGGCCCTGGTGGATCCTTTGCTCTCCCGGTATTCCGTCATCATGGTCGATGAGGCCCATGAAAGGTCTATAAGTACCGACATCCTCCTTGGGCTCTTGAAGAAAATCCGGAGGCGTAGACCAGAGCTCCGCATAATCATCAGCAGCGCCACACTCCAGGCAGAAGAATTTCTTGGCTTTTTCTCCGAAGCTTCGGAGAACGAAGAGCCCGCGAACGATAAAACTAACCAAGTCGGCTCAATCATTAGCCTCAAAGGGAGGACATACCCAATCGATGTGCTATATCTAGAATCGCCAGCAGAGGATTATGTTGAAAAGGTAGTCTCCACTGTCTTCGATATCCATAGTACCGAGCCTGATGGCGATATTCTCGTCTTCCTCACCGGCCGAGAAGAGATTGACACAGCTGTTCAGACTATCGCGGAACGGGCAATTGGTCTTCCATCTGGGACTCAATCACTCCTCCCTCTGCCCCTTTATGCCGGCTTGACGACAGAGCAGCAGATGTACGTATTTGATGCGCCACCAGATAACACTCGGAAAGTTATAGTTAGTACCAATATCGCCGAAGCATCCGTGACCATCGATGGTATTGTCTATGTTATCGACTCAGGCTTTGTAAAACTTAGGGCATTTGATCCTCGGACTGGCATAGAATCGTTAACAGTTACACCAGTATCTAAAGCGTCAGCAGCACAGAGAGCGGGCAGAGCTGGCCGTACCAAGCCTGGAAAGTGCTTTCGGTTATACACTGAAGATACCTATCGAGCCCTTCCTGATACGAATCCGCCGGAAATCCAGAGGTCAAATTTGGCACCCTTCATACTTCAACTCAAAGCGCTCGGCATTGACAACGTTGTTCGATTCGACTACTTCACACCACCACCTGCGGATCTCATGATCAAAGCAACAGAGTTACTATATTCTCTAGGCGCTCTTGACGAATATGCAAAGCTCACTCGGCCCTTGGGCATGCGAATGGCAGAGCTCGCCGTTGAGCCGATGATGGCGAAGACGCTACTAAGCGCCGCGTCATTTGACTGCGTAAATGAGGTTCTCACCATTGCGGCCATGACGAGCCTAGGCGGTACTGTATGGGTTCAACAGGATGGAAGTAAAAAACAAACGGAGTCTGCCAGGCGTAAGTTTGCCGCCGAAGAGGGAGATCACCTGTCGCTCCTCAATGTCTATCAAACCTTTGTGACAAAAGGAAAGAAGGAATCTAGGTTTTGCCACGAGAACAATCTTAACTTCAAAGCGTTGACTCGGGCTGTTAGCATACGTGGGCAACTGCGACGCTATCTGGAGCGATTCGGTATCAGCGTAGATGAAAATCCCAAAGCAACCCTCGAGGGAAAAGCAGACCGAATTCGCAGGTGTCTCACAACAGGTTATTTTGCGCACGCTGCGAAAATGCAACCTGATGGGAGTTACCGAAACGTTGAAGGAGGGACGGTTCTTTATGCCCACCCTAGCTCCCTAATGTTTAACCGAAAGGCTGATTGGGTTATTTTTCACGAGGTCATGGAAACTGGCAATAAAACCTTTATCCGCGATATCACTAAAATTGAGAAGAGTTGGCTTCTCGAATATTCATCTGGGTTTTACCAATCTAAACCACGATGAGGGTTCATAGTCGAGCTGACATACGGAGGTAACGTTCATGCCTCCTGGGTAGCTCAGAAATGAATGGATAAAAAATATTTTATAAATGATAATAACAGTAGCAGTAGAAGGCGAGGTTGAAGTTTACTCACTAGGTTGAGATCCGATCAGGCCGCTTTAAAAAAGCAGCGAATTCCTATACAAAGCGACTGGGGCGCCTAAGCCCGACGCTTCGTAACGAAAGTGGATGTAAAGATGGGATTTGGTCTACATAGCCGTTTCTTCCTGCGTGTCACGGCATAGCTTAGCCAGGGCTATTGGTCATCTAGATGCCGATATCTCTGTTCTGGGTAATGCAAACAAACAGAACACACTAACTCATCGGCTTAGGCCCGCCACGTCATATTGATATCTGGTCTGGAAATGTTTCCAAACCGTCTCGGTAGTTGGGGACAACGCTATGCACATGTCACCATACTGTTGGTAGAGCAGATATCTGTGTTGTATTTACTAGTGTCGAAAGTAGGTATTTCCCATCGCACACCATCCTCCTTGGAGAGATTTTCAAGCTTATTGACTACATGATTTTATTTGGGGATATGATAAGCCTTTATGATCAAGGGTGATCAAAAGCTCGGACGTCGCATGGGTTTGTCTTATTCCACGGGACCGGTTCGCTCTTCGCAGGTAGAGAGAAATACCGTAGGTAGGTAGTTTGAAAAAATTATTATTATTATTATTACCTGTGTTTACTCCATCGCGAGATCATTGCTCTTTGTGTAACGCGATGATGCCTTTTCATGCCTTGCCTTGTGTATTACTTACACGTGTATTCAGGAGATGCTTATCTACTTAGGTAACTTAGTCTAGTGGTTCCTGGCTCTGCCCTGGCTTTAACAGAAACAAAAACCTGCACTCTAATGTCCGGATGGCTACTAGGATGCATCCATGATCCATGTCTAGGGAGTGGGGTGTCGGTGGGGTATACAGTAGGATTGTGCACAGTTCCTGCATTAGTTCCCTTCCAGCGTAGCAAATCTCCCTGGATCTGCCAGGACCTGCCCAGGACCTTGGTGCTAATTCGGCCACATGCTGGATTACCGTACAGTGTCAATGGAGAACGGTGCAC
>JAPUUL010000343.1:0-20529 GCA_029590625.1 Lasiodiplodia mahajangana
CCGGCTTCAGGACGCGACCGAACTCCATGATGGCTGCGGGCTGGTCCTGCACCCAGTGTAGAGTAGAGTTCACGAAGAGAGCATCGAAGCTGCCGGAGGGAAACTGCGAAAGATCCTCGGCTCTCCCTAATTGAAATGATAGGCTTGGCCCTGCCCTTTCCTCGATAGCGATGGCAATGCGCTCCTTGCTCGGGTCGATGCCNGATGACACTCCCGTCCTCCCCCACAAGTTCTGCTATTTGGGCCGTTAGGTCACCCGGTCCGCAGCCGACGTCGAGAACCCGCATGCCCCGACTGATCTCTAGTCTCTGAAGGAGGAACATCCCCGCACTATGCTGTGCATGGTTCGCGAGTGTATAGCCTCTCGCAAGTTCCTCTGTATCTGCCATTGCCGGGCTCGTCATGTATGATCAACTGTTGGATGTATAGTTCGAGGATATGACAGATAGTCGATTTCGGTCGCATAGCTCAATTCAGATGATATTATAAGCTGAAGCAGCTAGCTTGGATGGATTCGTGACGATGCATTGATCAGATGACATGAGCAGTTATGAGCAAGTTTTGTCGCTGCTCTAACCGGGCGATTAGTGAACTAATCCCGAAGCGATGCTATTTTTATGCAATACTGAGAAGTAAGTATCGAGTTCGAAAGCGTCGGTCCTTTCGCGGGAATAGACATCATAGTATATATCTGTCACTCTACCCTAGTATTAACTCAATCTCATATATGCTATTTACCACCAACTCTCGAGAAGAGCATGTACCAGATTTATTTGAAAGTCTATATATTGTTTACTTATATTTCGGGTAAGGAACCGAGAGCTGTGAGAGTGATCGTCGTACTAGTGTGGGCTAAACTGTCGAGCCGGCGGACTAATTAGCAGCGCGATCTTTGCGGTAGAAAGCCGATTGGTTCCGCGGCTGGCTAATATCTTATAACTACCATTGGGCGGTCATAAAATGATATAACTACAGTAACTCTATGGCTATTGGTGACTACGGCGCTATTTAATAAATCATCTCAAGAGAAAGGAGCCATTGCGGCCATTACAGATGGCGAAACCAGCGGCATGGAGTCGACGCTCGCTGCTGCCAGTGAGACGTACTCCCATTCCGCATTAACCACGCTTCTAATCGCTGTGCTTCGATTAGAACTTGTCATGAGCAATTTCACATAGGGTCCGGTCGGGCGCTTCATTAAATCCTTGAGTAGCCCCACGAAGAATAATAGTTCGCCAACCCAGTGTTCCTGTTCATACCAAGATACGCCGTCGAGAAAGCAGTAGAGCGTAGTTTGGGATGGTATTTGCTCCACCAGCAACCTTAACACTTCGCACAGCGCAGGAAAATGTCGCCTATAGCACTCGTGCAAGAATTCATGGGAATTGATGCCGCTCAGATTTGGCGACGGGTTGATCTGCAACGTTAGCTGCATGATGAGGCTTCGCAGCATCCCACTAGGCCCACTAAGGTCGTCTTCCGTGTCGACATCTAGATTCTTCCCACAGAAGAAGTATATAGCAATCGCCGCCGGAGTCTGGAGTAGGCTTGCAGCTAGGGTGCCTGTGAGGACGGACATTGGGGAAACTCGCTCTGGCGTCATCGCGCCGTCGACTAACAACAGAGAATGTTGGGGAACCTTCATCCAGTTGTGGAACTTGGGGGTCCTCATGAGCCATCTAGCGCGTCCCTTATCCTCGGAGCTCATCCGGGCTGCTTGCTTGAGCACGAATCCTAGGTCCTCGGTCGCGTGGCGGTGATCGACATCCAAAATTCGCATGAGGTCGAACACCGATATTAATGGACCGCCAATTGGCGAAGGCTCGCGCGAACGCTGATATTCGTTATGAGCCGACAACTGTGCATTCAATTGTTTTAAGGATTCGTTCTCTTCTATCATTCTAACGACAAATGTCTTTGCCTCTGCCGCGAAATCTCCTGGGGTCTGATGTCTTAAGACGTCCTGGAGGCTGGACCGCATTTCCTCTCGTATACTTCTCATAAGAGATTGGTGGAAAGTCCGCGTGGAGTCCGCCATTTCAGATCGAGTAGGTATTTGCCGCATATCCGAATGAAGGAGGCCGATGCTTACTTGTGTTGCCTTTGACTCCAACCGCATCGCGGCTATTTCTGATTGCTCTTTTGCGTCGAGCTTCATCTTGATCCTTTTGATTGCTGACTCGAGCTTGTTTGTTGAATTTCCGATCTTATTCAGAACCTCGTCTATTTTTTTGGTTTCGATAGTACCGCCAGTGAGTCTGTTTATGGTTCGCTTAAACCCTTATAACATGTTAATAGTAAATTCTTGCTTCACCATTTAAGCTATCTCTCACGAGAGCTCTTGCCGTCTAATATTTGTATCAGATCAGGAATGTCTGAGCATAGCTCGTCGTAGAACGATTTCGCAAGGCCCTTGATATCCTCTTCTTCATTGGGCCCAAATAGTTTGCACTATTGTTATTTGATATTTTAATTACGTGTTAGCCAATAGTGAGATGACCCTGAGGTCAATACGGCGTCACATACCGCTGTCTCCATAGTTCGAATGATATCCGGGAGGTCCTCAAAAGCCTGTACTATTTTCTCGTGATTCTCAACTTTTTGAGCAGCTGTCTGTTGTTGAGATTAATCGACATGAACCCCAAAGCTAAGAATGGTTCAAAGACGAACAGAAAAAACTAATGCCAACCCTCCGCGCACGATTGAGAGGCCGTATTCATCTGGGATTAGATCAATCCACTTTTCACTGTATGAGGCGACCTTTGCTAAGAAGCGGTCCGCCTTGCGAGACGTTTTCCAGGCGTTTGTAGGACAGCTAGCTCTTGCGATGTTAAGCTGAGTGAGGACATCATCCCACGAATAATCGAGCGGGATATGGTTCCCAGTAATTGAAGGATCCAAGCCGTTTAGTGGGGTTTGATACAGCGTAAGCAAGTTTTTCAGCTTCCTAAGAGGGTCGTTAACATTCGGTTCTCGCGGCACAGAGGAAGGTGTACTGTATTGGCGGCTCTCGACCAGATAAAAATCTGCGCTGATCTACTAGCCAGTGTGTCTCTCCAGTATAAGCTCGATGCAATTTTGGCCCCTGATTATCGAAGAAGTCTTCCATTTCTTGTACCAGAATAGGATGGCCCTCGGAAGCCGTGCATGCTAGATATGGGAGGCTGTGACTCGCCATTATGAAGTTCGGGGTACAGTGAGATATCGTCTTGTAGTAAAGGTCAGGTTAAACTCAAAATCCGGGGCGGTAGTCCAATCTAGCAAGAAAACGGGACGTATCTATCCCAGCAAATAGGTATTGCGCGCGATGAAGCTATGATTGAGGTAATACATGTATTTCCTTCCCCTCACGTCTTAACCTTATAATGCAAGATGCCTACCAAGGCAGCCTACATTTCTAAGGTAGCATCATAATCTTATCCTACGCCACTCCGCTATTATCAACCCAATGAGAATGCCTCATTTACTTCCCGGGCACATCTGAAGCATGGAATTTGGGGTCCAAAAGAGATAAGGTCGCTTAGCTGACTCGCCTCTGGCAAAGCGTTAGAATCCATCACCCGCCAGTTCCTTCCATCCGTTGACCGTTTCATTTTCGTTTCCCCTAAAAACGTGTGCCAGCCATGGCTTCCGATACCACTACAGAAACAGTTGATGCATCAACGTCTCCGAATGACAAACTTCAAGAACTTCAAGACTCCCATTCTAAGATACTGGGGCTTCATTTCGACGCAACCGCGCGATTAAACAGACTCGAACGACGGGTGAATAAACTTGATTCCGGCAATGAATCAGATTCCGACACCGCGTCGGAGGCGTCCGACCTTGATGACGACTACACGCTCGGATACGAAGAGAACGTTATCCCTGAAGTTCGTGACGTCGACTACGAGCATTTCAAGAACAGATATACAGAAATTGAAGGCAAATATTGTATTGAAGCACTGGTTGCTGGGCCAGACTTTGAAGAGCAGGTCCGCAGAGAGCTGAAGCGACGTGATTTACTGGACCAAGATTACACGAGACCGCTCGATAATTACGACGAATCCGACGAGATAATTATACACAGGGTCCGAATACAGTCCCCTTCTATCTTGTTTCTCTTGCACAGCGTGTTGGAAGCCGGACAGGCTAATGGGTCTTTCCTGTGGAAGGGCCAGAACCGAACAACGTTTTTCCGGCCTTTCACTTGGTTTTGTGATGCTCAAAAGAAAATGAAGCTCAAATTGGAGGATCTTGAGAAGCAATTCTCACATGAGCCTTCCTCACGTAGTGTCGGCAGTATCCAAACGGTAGCTGAGCTTGCAGCATTCTTGGAGCAAGCCGCCATTCCTGGACAAGGTGCTCCGAACATTCAAGGCGCACAGACGTCCGAAGCGGCCCCTACCGCCCACAGTCAGAATACAACGGGAACTCTATTCAAGTCGCTCGCTAAGAGAGTTGAGAGAAACGTGATTGAGCGGGCACTCCTGGAAAGCTACCAGACTCTCCTGGCACTACGGTGTTATGTTGAATTCGTTGACAAGCGCATCATACCACAAGCCACTGCTTACAGAAACCCGGACGGCCCGGGGCCTTTATCTGTGAGATATCAAGATCTAGCCTATTTATTCCGTGCCGGAGAGCTTGTATACGTGCCTAGTTTCGGAAACAGCGAGTGTATCGGAAGAATTCGTGAAATATGGAAACCAGACGCCACATCACCTGGATTTCATCCAGTAGATTTCACTGCGGTAAGATATATTTTCTGTCTATACGTTTCGGCCTTTATTGGGAGCCGATACCTTGACTTTCATGAAACCATTATCCTTTTCGGGATGCATCATTGGTCATAGCCGTAATTTCATCGTCTGGGTCTGGGGTATTCTAACTCAATATTAATCAGTGTAACCCACGCCGTGGAAAATCCCGCGACGGAATCCATATTTTCTCTGTGGAGTATTATCGGGTTGATTACAATGGAGACAACTATATGGCCGCCTACAGTCGGGCCATGTTCCCGCGTTTTAGAGGTTTGTGGGAAGTTACCTCCTTACCAGTTTACCCTCTTCGATATCACCCAGAGAGAGAACAGATCAGTCTAGCCACGCAGGAATGCGGAAGAAAGTTTCACGATTCTACAATTTCCAAGCACATGTTGTACTGTGGTTGGAGTCGTGTTCCGCCGCCGCCGCCGCCGCCGCCGCAGTTTGGAGTNCCCAAGACCACCCCTACCACGAACCCACGTGCCCTTAGTAAGTGATGGGGCGAAGAATCCTGAAGATTCCAAACTCGCGAGTTTGAAAGAGGACATTAGAGATGCAGCCTTCCACCAGGTCAATTATATTGAGAGTGATGTAATCGTGGATGTTAAGGAAGCTATCCGGGCTATGCCACATTGGAGCCCGTTTTATAGGCCTTGGTCTGTAAGGCCGTTTGATCTAGAAAGATGGGCTGTGGTTGAAGACTCTGTGGAAATCATTCAATGGGCTGATCGTCATCGAAAAGTAAAACTTTCTAGTGCTCAAGACCGAACCCAGGCCGATGATGGCATAGCAGACCTCGAGTGTGCCGCTTTTTTAGCAGAGGATAAATTTGCCGGCATGAAACGAGACCCCGACTTCACGACGGAAGACCTTTCCCTGTTACCTGATCGCTTATATGCGTACGCACTTAGGGAACGTAAATTCTTCTCAGGAAATACCCAATCATTCTTCAAAATTGCGACAGGGGATGACCCATTCGAACATCTAAAAATTGATGACAAACATATCCGTATCGTCAAATCCGTGGTGTGGACTCATTTTCAACGGAAGAATACGGCGGCTTTATCGGGCTTAGAGTCCCAAATGGACCAAGACCTAGTTCGAGGCAAAGGCAGAGGGCTTGTGATATTACTTCATGGGGCTCCGGGTGTTGGAAAAACAGCTACCGCCGAAGCTATCGCTCTATGGCACCGTAAACCCCTTTTTGTCATCACCTGTGGTGACCTCGGTTTTACCCCTCAAGGAGTGGAGTCATCACTTAGTGAAATATTTCGGCTTGCACATTTATGGGACTGGTAAGGATACGCTACTCCATCAGTAAGACAGGACAAGTTTAACATCTCTATCGCTTTCTAGTATCTTGCTGCTGGATGAAGCAGACGTTTTCCTTTCCCAGCGAGAAACTAATGCTTTACAAAGAAACGCCTTAGTATCTGTTTTTCTACGGTATGTATTCTAATATGTAAGTAGAGAAAGAAACAGTTACTGACGATTGCGTAGGGTGTTGGAGTACTACAATGGCATTCTATTCTTAACGACAAATCGTGTTGGAACTCTCGATGAGGCATTCAAGTCGCGAGTCCATTTCTCATTATACTACCCAACACTTGGCCGATCCCAAACGGAACAGATCATGCGGCTGAATCTTGATCGTCTGGAGGCGATTGAGAAGCAACGTGCCACGTCTACATCTCATAAACAGTTATTTATTCGCAAGGATGACATTTGCAAATTTGCGGGTGAGCATTGGGATAGGCACTCCATGAGCGACGGGGAGGGCCGATGGAACGGGCGCCAAATTAGGAATGCAGTTCAAATCGCCACATCACTAGCTCTATACGACAGGAAGATGGACCAAGACCAAGGCGCTGAAGCTTTCCCACCAGGTTAGTATGATTCTATATCTACTAGAAGGCCTCATTTCGATATACAGGGTCTTCAGAGCAATTTAATTTCCTTTAAATGTCTTTCACTACAAATTCACACTAAAATGTTACTGTAGTTCTTGACGAAAGGCATTTCGAAATTGTGGAACAAACCATGACTCTTTTTGAAGGGTATATGAACAAGACTAGAGGCGGCAGCGCAACCTTTATTGCTAAGCAGCGAAGCGAGCGCGATGACCGCTTCCAATCGCCACAACCAGGACTCACTAGGGACCAACAATATGGACCACCTAGTGACCACGGCGTAGGAGGTTATACACCATACCAAGCCCGGCCGCAGGCACCCCAGTTCCAGAATATGCCACAATCATATCCGGTGGCACAGCATTATCCACAGCACCTTAGCCCGTCGGTTCCTACGCGGGGCTCATCCGCCATGCCCGCGCCCTTCGTGACCGTAGAATCAACGGGCATCTATGCTGCTCAAGATTCCTTTAGACAAGCCACACCGCAGCAAATGCCTAGTGGC
The DNA here is from genome assembly GCA_029590625.1 of Lasiodiplodia mahajangana. Lineage (NCBI taxonomy): Eukaryota > Fungi > Ascomycota > Dothideomycetes > Botryosphaeriales > Botryosphaeriaceae > Lasiodiplodia > Lasiodiplodia mahajangana. Next base: position 7,161 of record JAPUUL010000343.1, read on the forward strand.
GTCTCTCTGCCCTTTGTCGGACCTAGCCACGTGAATCAGGGAAGCGAATACAACGCCGCTAGCTCACATCCGCCAGGAACCTCTTTCCCATCACAGGGTCAACTCCATGGAAGCGGCGCAGGCCATCAGGGTTATGAGACGGCCAACTGATATTGACGCAGGTAATGCGGCCTGATCTTAAAGATTAGATTGATTCAGGGGTCTGTCTATTTTATTGTTGATTTCCGTTTGTATTTGGCTGAGCGTTTGCTCTCCTGTCCCCTCATTAGGGTGAGAGAGATAGGCGCTCCGTGCCTCCCTCTCGTTTAGTCTGCGAATTTGATGCTTTTCACTATTATTCAAATCTCAAGAAGCGCCAGCTGAATGTTTGATGACCTCCATGCCACGAGGCCTCTAATACGAATGGCAAAGTATAGGTAGGTCTTGAATACTTGTTGACGCACGGCGAACCCCAACCACTACTTCTGATGGTTAGTTACCCGTATACAAATACCCCCTTTGTCCCCGTACCTCAGAGGCGGAGGTATGTGGCCATCGGTAGTCATGGTCATGACACTCTAGGGTACAGTGGTGTGCTGGTGCACACTGTTCGGTTCAACAGTTGCCTCTAGTTCTAATCTTTAATACAACGTGGATGTAGGTTGAATAACAATCTTCATTTTTCGCCTACTATTTTCACTGCCCCAATTTTCTTCGTTAATTCTCCTGGCAGAGTGCTCGTACTTACGAAGAAACTATTCTGTGGGAATACTACATATATACACGCGTAGGGTTCCTCGGTCGTTGTACGAAGATAAAAATCTTCGACTTTGAAAGATGAATAACCTACTTAAGTTACATAATGAAACGGCTGGTTTGGTCTCTACGTAGACTGTACTCTAGAGACCTGACCTTAGTCGCATGGCATTTCGAGATATTTGTAATTAAGGAGAAATAACAAACGAATGTAAGATTTCTTAAGGAAAGGACTCTGAAGGAGTCCCCCTAGGAGTGATGGCTAGAAGAAGAAAAACCAAGAAAAACCGACGCTAGAACTACACTTCTTATATGAATGAATCCATCGCGGTCTTTCTTTATGTAATCAATTTGACCCCCATGGGTCCAGACCGCCCGCATTGACACAATAGGTGGTATTGATCAAAAAGCGCTGACTCCGGCCACGATATTTCGCGGACAGAGCTTAGGCTAGTTCGCACTGGATGCTCATAGTGATTTCGTTCCAACCATAAACCCCCAAATCATAGTGGCGGTCGTCGTCGGTAACAGGTCCGCCACGGTTTCCAACACAACCCGTGTTCCTAATTGCAAGATTAGCCCAATGAACCCCGGGACACAGATTATGTTTCTTACTCGTTGAAGATGTAGCAGTTGTGCCCGGGGGCAGCTCTCGCCGAGCTCAGACCAGTGGGAACGGGGACTAGAAACATGCGTCAACAGGATGGTTAGGAGGTATCGAAAGCTGGACGTACTGCATTGGCCGGGATCCCCACAGATATCATGGCAGTTTCGAAAGTTTGTGTCTACACAGTACCGAAAGATGAAAGTGGCATGAGTAGGAACCGCCAAGGCCCCAAAGCTAGCAGTGAGCAAAGGTAACTTCAGAGAAACCATGGTGATGATTAATATTTCTGTAACGCCGCGATGGTTTAGAAGGTCTGAGAAAGAGACGGTTCGTTCAGTGTGATAATAGAGTGATATATTACTCGGCTTGCTGAGGTTGAAGAGAAACGAAGTAGATTGTTGGTGAATTTGTTAGGCTTTTACATAGTTTATGCTTAACACAGCCGCAGTGCGATGTTGGTTAGGACTTACATACACTTTCAGGGGATCAAGGCTTATGGTAGCATGGAAATTTTTATTTCAGGACAGTTGCTGCCCGCTCGCGATCTGCACAAGTATTGGATTGGTATCATGCATATGCAAATTTGCAGAACATCCCGATAGAATAGGGGGCGGGGAAGGCCTGTTCGGAATGGGAAGAGGCATAGCTGGAGGGAGCTAAAATATTCGAAAGTATCTTGTTCCCTTACCCCTTTTCTGAGGATTTCTTATAACCCACCAGTAGATGGTTAAGCTAACTAGAGTTGACAACATTCTTTTTCAACAGGTAATAGTATAACGCGTCAGTTCCGTTCTGTGGCGGGAATTGTACATTTTACAGTGGCAATGTCTTCAAAGTGGGCTACCCTTTGACCGAGAATCTTTTTGCTCCTCTTTAATAATGATCTTTTTTCCATTGGACGGTTAGGTGTGAAGCTGAAAGCTGGGAGAGGTGAGTTGTGGTACGCAGTATTCGCCAAGATCAATAAGTATGCAGGTCAGATGTCCATATCGTTTAGACCGAACCCCTTTCCTAAATTGGGGGGTTATCCTACACCAATCCACGACAATTGGATTGTTTGAGCCCCATTTCAATAGGTAAGTCATCTAATACCACCTTTCCAAGATCGTGTCCGCTACATCCATCTCCTAAACTTAGCTGGGCCCTGATGTCACAATTGTTGCACTTCAGGTTAAGCTAGCGAATTCGGTAGTCTACAGTTGTCGACATTTTGTCCCAAAGCTAGAGGTAAGTTATGCCACGTAACGTAGAAAATAGTACACGAAGCGGTACGACTAATCAGGTTCTCGTTGACATTTAATATCGTATGTATGCCAATTCAGCCGCTGATAGTTGAATATCTCTCCTTTCGGTGAAGCAGCTAGCTATCATTTTCCAAATAGCTAATGTTCGGACTAAAGGCTTTAGGTCATGGAAATTGATTGGATAGGAAGATAAGTAAGTAGCTATGGCTCGATGCTTTAGACAGAGAAACGAGGGTACGGTTTATGTGTCAAGAGAATGTTTACTAGCCCACCCCCTTGCACAGAATTTATAAACGAGAGTAATAACCAGTCGTCACTGTAGAAGTCTGCTCACTCCTCCACTTAAGTTTCCCGCAATTGCTATGCATGTAGATCTCGCACGCACTGGGCTCCTTTGCTTCACCGCTCTTGGTTCTCCAAATTCAACAGCCCCTTCCATTCTCGACCACTTTCCACGACTGCGGGCCGCCCGCCTCGAGGCAAGTATTCCGGCCATCACTCTCCTCGTAGCTTTCACCCGTACAGTCTGTGGTACCATAGTAAAGGCACACGGAATAATCTTGTTGGTTCCTTCCTGCGCCATCCCAAGAAAACTTTTGACATCCTCTACCGTTTATGCGCATGCATGATGATTCCGCTTCGCCTCGGCCAGTCGTATCTCCGGCCCCCGGTCCGATCATATTATCGGTACAGTCTCTTCCATTAGAGTAGCAAGAGAAATACCAGGTATTTTGGGCCTGCGACAAGCCGAAAAACGCGCCAACGGCGGACAGTACGATGAGCTTCTTGAGCTGTATGTTTTGTCGGTTTGGCGCCATTGGAAAATATCGTAATGGATTGTAGTTAGGCGGAAGATATCTTAAGCTTATATATCGGATGCGTAATTCAGGAATGATGTTTAAATGGGAAATTGAGACAGGCTTGGGTGGTAGGGCAGCTTTAATTTCGCAAGATTGAAAGAAATGGTGATTTATATGCCTGAAAGTCGCTGTCGATGGGGGTTTGACGACATCATTCTCCACCAAGCCCTCAACCTCTTTGTGACGTCTTACATGATGCCCACCGCCCTTATTACCTTATAGGCTATACACCCATGGATGATGAAGTTCTGCAAAATGTTTATAATCTGATTTGAGGCGTTATTTCAACACAGACTCCAACGTGGGTTCCATGATCCCTTCTAATTGAGTTACATTAGCTAATCCTTACATGCCCCCTCCTTCTTGATTGGTTGTGCTGCGAACCTCATGTCAATATTGGAGAAACACCTAGACGTCAGCGCCGCAGACGGTAACGAACAAGTAAATCAGGTGACGTGGGATGACTGCCGCTTACGACACACCTTTCGTGATATCGCATTACCGAAGTCGGAAATGGAACGTCTACCGACTAACACAGTACTCATATGCGCGATCTGCACAAAATGGACATGCTCAACGAATGGCGTCAGATCAATGCCACGTCAAATGGCCACCTAACTCGTCTCACGGATCATTTCAAATCAGCTCGAAGATCTACAACCTAATTTGAGGTTGCCATGGTCGGTTTCTCAGAGAGCAGGTCACAAGCAGCGAGCATATCGCCTATTGGAAGGGGGCTTTTTACTGAAGTGACCTTACAATCTACAATAATATCGTAACACTTCCAATAGCGGCAATAATGAAGAAGAATGATCTGCGATTTCAGATTTGTGAATTGGTTGAATTGAGCGTCTAGAAATGCACTGCTATTGGTCACAGATCTACGGCATCTCTGCTTTGAGGTTAGCATAACCATTTTTCGTGGAAGGAGGGCTCTCAAAAATGTGTCCACTAGCTACAGAGCCTACATAACCAGTAACCTTCATCTCCAGAAGGAATTTTCCTATGGGAAACTTGTCGAAATCTCTAGAGCGGAAACGTCCTGCGCACCGGGGTTTTCCATTGCGCAACACTCCTCGATCAACAAACCATCATAACCCCAGTAGTGTAAACCCAAAAGAGTAGCTAGAGCACATTGGGTTGTGTTAAACCCCGCGATAAGTAGTGGCGGGCTGCAAAATTGCGCAGTGCTTGTGCAAAAGCAGTCTTGCTGTTCCAAAAACCCGAAACCCAGTTTTTGGGGATGACCACGTCTTCACCCGGTACCTGGGCGGAGCTACTGGTTTCGATAACGCAATGCGAATCTAGAAAGCCCGGGGCTTTCTAGAATTCAGTAGAAATTCCATTCCAGCAATGAAGGCCGTTCGAGATGTCGCATTGTTAGTTGGCCATCACGTGCCAGCATCGCCGTTGCTCTATCAAACAATCCTCCAAGATTTAGCCGAAGCTATTGATGAAGAAAGAACAGTCTCAATGACAACAAAGGATAACACGCTTAATTCTTTTTTTTTCGAAAAATTCCGGTACCAGTCGATCAAATAAACACTCCTTTAGGGGCTCCGCTGTCATTCTTAGAAGAGGAGCTTTTTCACTGACACAACATGCCCGACACGAAATCGACCTTCAACGTGAGTTTCCAGTGTACTATATATGGGCGTATAAACCAGGAGGATTCAATCGACGCCTTCCCTGTCTTCGTACGCTAAAACGCCATGCTTCGTGTTTCCTGCCATACCGGTGAAGGATCGCCTCGCCGTACCATCAATAGCTATAGTATGAGCAACTTTCGGTCACAAACTGAGCCGTAGAAGAGAGCCCAATTCTAACGAGATTATCCTCAAGACATGGCCTATCTCCAACATGTCATCCACTAACATAGTACATATGCCATGGGGACGAGACAACATTTTCATACTAGTCGACATGTTGGTATCCCATACCTTGATGACGCTAGATTAACATCAGACATCGTCCTCGCCCCACTACTACGACGAAGATGCTGATTCATATCCAGGAGACCTAATAGGGACGGACCTTCGCAGGCGAATAGTTAGACCATTTCCTGTGAAGTAATTGAGTCGACTTTAATGAGCTGGCGTTCTATTACCAAAAATTTGCCCTCCGCCAATAATCACACAGCCACAAGTGGCTGAAGTTATCGCACCGCCTCACTGAACGCCACCTTATAGGGGTAAAAACCTATAGGTACTTAAGTACCTATAGTCGAACTTCGGGTTCTCAATTATTTCAAGAATCATATTTATCTCCTGGGACCTCCTAAATCCGTATACGATGGAAGTGCAGGAAGCCCGTCAGTGTTTTAAGGCCGACGGCGGAAGAATGAGGTTTTTGTACACACGGGTCATATTCATTCAAGATGGAAAATTATTCTCTGGGCATTCACCTAGTCAGCATCTGGGAGCTGACCTACAATTGAATGGTTTGAAAAACGTCAAGCACATCCCCGAGGACTTATACTCTCCTCTAATCCCTCCTCATTCTACTATTGCGCCAGTGTTAGCAGCCGACCAGTTTTACCTCAAACGGCCCAACTTGTTATCCCTAGAGACAGACACAAGCTTGGCCAACCCTATTCTTCAGGAACTCGCGGTGTGCGAGCTTATCAGACAACATCCTCATCCAAATATTGCGACTTATTACGGTTACCAGTCGTCCAATGGACGGGTAAGCGGCCTCTGTTTTAAGGAATATAAATTCACTCTCGTGGGGAAGGTCAACCCCGATCACTTGAACAAATCGATGTTTTTTCAAACGTGTCAAAAGGAGTGGAGACCATATAAGATATGTAGGTTGTAGCAGTATATTCAGGATAATTTAAAAGAAAAGAATAAAGCCTAAGGCTTTAAGGGATTTAGGGTATATATATAAACAGGGGAGTAAAGTATACTAGCCACTTTTATTTTAATATTTGTTTAACAAACCTATTAGCTTACATATTATATTCTTTTATATTATAATAAGTTTTATTAATATATTTACCAACTTTCTAAAAGGATATAGTACGTACAATATTACGCTTAATAAATAAAACAAAAAAAGCTTTAACTGCTTTAAAAACTACATATAGTTAACTTGCTTAAACTATATATTATATACTATCAAATAAAAACTATAAGTTTTTTACTTTTATTAGCCAGGCCCTTTAAAACCTTAGCAATAAGTTAAAAATTTTTGCTTAAAAGCAAAAAATATTAATAAATAAAAAGCTATACATATAACTTTATAAATAGCACAAGCTATCTTTATATAACGTTAAATAAAGTAAAACAAATTAAAAGCAACATAACAAAGCAACCTTAGCTTAAAGCTACGCTATTATAAAAAATTAAATCTAACCTCATTAAAAAAAACAAAAATTAAAATAATAACCAAGCTAGAACTCAGTTTAAAAAATGTTATTAATGTTATATAAAACAAAAACAATAATTTAAAACGTATACTTTAAAAATAAAAAATAAGTAAATTAGTTTGTTTTTAACGTTAGAAATTAGTACTACTAATCTAATATTTACTAATACTAATACTAATACTAATAGTTTTAGTATTTACTAGTACTTAAGCTAAAAATTAAAATAAATAATATATTTAGCACTTAAAATAGTTAAACAGCAATAAGTAAGTATTACGTAGAACAGGTTCCTTATTGCCTTATAACAAAAAGCCATTAAAAGGTATATTTTTTTTNCTTTTTCCTTTTTCCCTTTAAATTCCCCAAACTTTTATAAAAAATGCTTATCTTTCTTTCTTTACACAAAAGCAACAGTTATTACTAGTCCTAATAAAACGCTTAACTAAAACAGTAACAACTAACTACTTTTAAACTTACTTTTTTTGTTTTAACATAACAGCTAATGCAAATATTTACAACAAAAACTTTATTAAGTTTGCAAGTTAAAATATGCCTAAAAAAAATTAAGTATATTTTCTAAACTTAAAAAATAAAGTCAATCAATTAAAAAANGCAGTAATTAAAAANCAAGGGAATTTTTTTTTNACATTTAATACAAACAGCTAGATTAAGTTTTAAACTATTCTTAACTTTACTAAGTTTATAAAGTCCCAAAGCATAAACCTATACATAAAAGTAAAATATTCTAGTTAGTATTTTGCTTAAAGTTAGTATATTTGCCCCAGCTTACCCATTTATCCAAAGTAAAAAAAAAAAAGCTAAATAAGCATAAGCAATAACTCCCCCCTTAATAACCTTAAGCAAATCAAAAATATTAGTACTATAATTACACTACAAAAAACCATTATAAAAAAATATAGTAAAAACAACAAAATTACAGCATTTAATACTAATAAATAGATTAAAAGCAAGGTTAAATATTTATTTAAAGCTGGTCCAAAAACACAATCTAGTTTTTTAAGCATATATATCTATTTAAAATTCCTAAACTTTAATTTTTATAGCTTATTAAACTTTACTAAAAATAATATTAAACAAACTTTAAAGTACATAAATAATGTTCTAAAGCTTATTAAAGCAACAAAAAACCTGCTAAATTTAAAAAGCTTTAATACTAATAGCTAGTATAAATATATATTTTAAGGGCCTTTGCCTTAAAACACTTTATTAAGCTTTATATAACTATACTAAAGCATTTATTATTATATATGCTAGCTAGACTTTATTTACTTACTAAAATTAAACTTGCTATATAACAACGCTTATAAAGTTAGCATTACAAAGCTTTATAAGCTTTTTAACAAAGTATACAAAAACGCTTTAATAATTGCTATAAATATAAACAGCTAGCTAAAAAATAAACTAATTACTAAGCCCACAGTTTTCCCAAAAGCTAAAAATTTTTAAAGCATTTATATTAAATATATTAATCTAGCAACATAAAAAGCTTAAGTTGCCAATTAAAATTTCCTTTTAAACACAGCTTTTTTTGCGTTAAAAAAAAACCGTATTTATTTAGTATTAATAAGTACTTAATAACGCTAAAACTTGCAAAACTTATAGTAAATCTATTATTAAAGCTATAGCTAAGTTATTTATAAACATTAAAAAAAGCACTATTACTCCTACTAACATAGCAGCAAAAGCCTACGCTATATATAACAATTTTTTAATCAAAATAAAAAATAAAACTTTACTTCTAAGGTTATTAATTATATAGTCTATTAAGCCCACAAAAAAGCAATATAATTATTATTTAAACAAAAATATTAAAGCAAAATATCAAAGGAATTTTAAAAACCTAATAAAAGCAAAAGCTAAACAAATAAATAAAATTTTTTTATTTTTTAAAGTTGTTTTAAATTTATACCGATTAAATTTTATACAAATATTAATTATATTTATTACTATTAAAACAAATTAAATTTTTATCAATATAATTAGCAGTGCCAAGCATACTAACCCTAATATTACTGCCTTAATATAAAAAGCATTATATATGTTTAAAAGCGTCCTAATTATTACTATTGCTATGTTTTTATATTTAGTTGCCATAGCTGTTTATTAAAAAATAAAAATAAAAAAACAAATAGTCTTCTAGTCCAGCATAATTGCTAAAAAAAAGCTTGGTGTTAGCATGGGAACGCTAGTAAGTAGCCCAGTTAATGCCATCCTCAATAGCATTACAAAAAATATTCTAAAAAGTTTAAAAGCAAATGCTCTTGCAAACTAGTTTTTCAAAAAATCTTTAAGCAAAAAAGCCCAAAAGCTATTAAGCCCCAACTATAAGCTAGCCTTAAAGTTAGTTAAAAACAAAATAACAAAAGCTAAATACAAATGTTATACTTATGTTATATATATTAAAAATATATATATAAATATGTTTAGCTGTTATATTGCTATTTAAAAAATAATCGAAAAAAAGCTAAAAACAGCCAATTTAAAAGCTATAACATAAAATAAAAATAATAAAGTTAGTACTTTTAAGCTACTTTCCCCTAGTATTACTATTAAATTTGCTAACATTATTTATTATAAGTTTTAGTTATAATTATATAAGTATAAGTTAAAAGTTATCTCCTCCCCAACAATATAAAAAACCCTAGCAATATAGTTACTTTGCTTAAATATATTAAGCAAAACCTACCATAAATAAAAAAANCCTTTTAACTATTTTTAAATACAATAAATAANTTAATATATTAACTTTTTATTTAATTATTTTAATTTTATAATTTTTTAATTTTTTTTTGTTTTTGTAGTTGAAACAAAAACCTCCGGTTATAATAAACGCTTTTTATGCTAAACTTTACTTTAAAAGTATACTTAAACCTAGTAGATTCTGGAAGTCTTATCGCAATCCCAGACGGCTTAGAAGGCCTCCGTCATCCCCTAATCCTCCACTACAGTTGTATCTAAGCTCATAAACTGAAACGAGGAATTTTGGAGAGACAGCGGGGGAAAGGGTGAGGTTGCAATGAATGAATTAAGGGGAAAGGTTTCCTCCTGCCCGCGAGAGAACAATTCTTCATATTTCTCTATGAGATTCTTTAGCATGAGCTAACAACCAATACGACCACGATTCAAGGCCTCGAAGAAGGCTTGGTCATGTAGGCTGTCGATCGGCAGGATTCCCCGACCTACGCCATTTCTAGAATTAGAAGCATCAAAGGCTGATTTAACCTTTTCCATTTATATAAGACCTGCACGCAGATATATCCACACACTCTATCAATCCTCACCTTCCATGTTGCCTATCCTGTATTGACCCCTCTTTGAACAAACATGGATGCATCTGACGAGGCAGCTCTGCCCCCACCACCAGGGCAGACACCAAACTTCATCGACCCACCGAATGAGAACGCGAGAGCCTATTTCGCCTTGGTTTTTTCTTCCATCTTGGTTCTCACATCAGTATCCATTCGCGCCTATGCAAAGGTGTTCTGTTTGAAGAAGATTTCTTATCAGGACGGTATGCGCAAGTCTTTTCATTGAAAACTATCCAATCTGCCACACTACAAAAGGCTGACATGAACTGAGCAGTTGCTGTATTTCTCTCGTTGGTGAGGCGATTATACTTATAGTCTACTAACCTTTCCCCTCATTCACTAATATGATGTCTGTGGAAAGGGGACGTACTCAGGGATTCTTTGGGTTCTGTATTCCTACCTCCTGGTCGGTGGGTTCTTCGTTCATCAATGGAATATCCGACTTGAGACGCTCGAGACGCTCTTCCACGTCAGTCTTTCTCTCTCTTTCCCTCTCCCTATATGCAATGAACTAATTGAGAACGTGGCTGCTCGCTAGGTCATCTATATCGGCATGGTATTATATGAGGCAACTATAGCGACCATCAAAGTGTGCATCTTGACTGAATGGATCCAAATCTTCGTACCAGCTCACACGCGCAACACGTTTTACTGGTCAGCCGTCACTATTATGGCCGTTAACGTCGCTTATTATGCAGCGTCAATCTTGACCACGAGCCTAATTTGCCCAAAGCCTGGCAGCTTATGTGACCGTTCTCTCTTTATCTTCGTATCATCTGCCAGCATCAATCTTGTGTCTGACTTGGTTATCTTGGTCTTACCAATACATACTATCTGGAAGCTACAACTCCCGCGATACAAGAAAATTAGTGTTTCGATAGTGTTTGGTTTTGGGCTGATGTATGTATTCCAACTCCCCGCATGACGAAATTGACTCATAAACTCCAGAGCATGCGCCTCCGCCGCTGCCCGCCTTAATTACTCCATTGGCCTGCTGCTCTATCCAGATAAGACCTACGGGATCTCAAACACTACATTATGGGTCATCACAGAGCTCACACTTGCCTACGTGGTCTTCTGTGCACCCACTGTGCCCAAAGCATTCGAGAATAGCCGAATAGTGCACGGCCTATTCGCCCGCGTCAGCTCATCAAGACTTGGTCGGTCGCAAAGGAGTGACCAAAGCAACAGCAACAAGTACAGTGTCAGCGGGCAAAGCAACCATGATCAGCATCTCCCGAAACACGGGTGGTACAAAATTCGCCACGACGACCCCTATAGTGCTCATACCGAGGCATTTTCTTCAGCTGTACCCTTGCAAAACTTCCATGCTTCCGCCGAGGGCTCCGATCCCCCACTGGAGTTNGGGGGGATCAGAGATCAGAGTAGAGAACAGCATAACCGTGAGCAGTGCGCCCGACAGTCGGGGGTAGTGACCAATCAAGCCGTTTGTGGATGATAAGCAGATTTTTGGAGACGACACGGGGTTGGGTGTCGGGATGTGGCATGTAAGCGACGCCAATCTATGATTGAGGCACAGTCCTTGCACAACCACACCACACCAACCATATCTCGATATTGGCCAGTGGGTGAACTTTAGGGGAAGGTCGATTTGGTGACCATCGGATGGATAATGACGTGGTTTTTTGTCACCCCTATCTTCAGCCCAGACGGATTGTCTTATCCTCCTTTTAGTAACGAGACGGAGAAGAAAGACAAGTAATCAAGTACGTATTGTGCCGGTCCTGAAATGTATCGCAACGCTGGCAGGACCGGATGCACTTGGGTTCGCTTAACCTTTGTACCATTAGAGTTGAAACAGGGTTGGAACCAAATCCTACGTGAGCCGACAGCAATAAAATCCTGCCGTCGATAACAGACCAAACACTTCCTGCTATGTTTCGTTCATACGACGTCGGGCGGGCGAAATAAACCGTACCCAGGCATGCGCCTCCTCCAACGCAACGTCAATCCGATATTCTAGTGGCCGACGTGCTCGAACGTGTCATCAGACAACCTCTTCCAATTCAGGACTTTCTCCAAGGTGTGGTTAATTGGGGAAATATGCTCTAGGTAGGTCATTCTCTAGGGGGGGGATCTACTGCCCAAATATATTAACCGTTACAACGTCGGGCGGGGTACATGACTTGGATTGAAGCATGCAGCCATCCTTTGCACGTAACGCTGACCGGATGTTCGGATGGTTGTAGCCTGTGTCGCTGGTTGGCCCCGGTAAGTCATTTTCGGGGTACGCGGGATTTGGTTTCGACATACAGCATCACATCATAAGAAAGAGCAGGACATTGCATTGAGTACATCAAATATGGTCCGGCGATTCGACTTTATCGCCGAGTATTGCGCATGTAGTTTCTTCGCAGCATTTACCTTTCTATGTAGGGTCCTTATGGATAAGCGTGATGACGCTGACGGTGCGGGCCGTGCCGTTGGTACTAAAAGACCGCCTCATTTCTTGGGAGACGCTATTCTCTTTATTCGGATAGATAACTAAACCTATCATGGCTATAGGGAGCTGCTGAAGTCCCCGCACCCGCTTGGCTGTCTGGACGGTGGGCCATTAGGACCACTTGTGACAAACCGAAAACAGAAAACGTAAAACACAAAACACAAGGTTGATGGGTTTACCCCGCACTTATCCTTCGTACAACTAAAAAATCATCCAAAAAATGCCTTGCTCATCTAATATTGATTAATTTTATAATTAGATTACTTAGTTGTATGAAAATAGACTTCTTGTTTTTAAAATTTTTGAACATATTACTAAAAACAGCTATGTTTATACTAAACGTACGCTAAAGCGCCGAATCTAAGCTTAGGGCTTAGTAAATTATACAACTAAATTTTAATTGGAAGTAGTTTTGGAAAAAATTAAGCTTAACTTTTTTGTACGAAGCTAGAAAAATAAATTTATTTGGATTAATTTTTTGAAAGCTTAAATTTTTATTATTGTTTGTATGATTAAACATATTTGCTTAAAGCATAGTATAAAATAGCAGTATTGCTTAAACAAAAAATAAACTAAAGTATTATAACGTATAACGGAATTTTTAAAAAAGTACGTATAAAAAGTTTTATAATATAGAACTTTAAGAAAAACTATTTTTATAAGTTTGTATAAACATAAGCTAGTATTATTGTTAGTAAAAATTAGCTTTACTAATATTATAAAGATTGTTAGCTAAAGTTTGTATAATAGTAAAGCTAAT
>JAPUUL010000344.1:0-20440 GCA_029590625.1 Lasiodiplodia mahajangana
AAGCTTAAATTTAGCGCTTTAACATACGTTTAATATAAATATAGCTATTTTTAATAATATATTTAAAAATTTTAAAAACAAAAAGTTTATTTTTATATAACTAAGTAATTTAATTATAAAATTAATTAATATTAAATAAGTAAAGCATTTTTTAGATAATTTTTTAGTTATACAAAAAATAAGTATAAAGTAAACTTATTAACCTTATGTTTTATGTTTTACGTTTTTTGTTTTCGGTTTGTTACAAGTGGTCCTAATGGCCCACCGTCAATGGCGCCACCGGCAGGCATAGATTACGCAATCGGAGTTACCAGTGTTATTATTTATCCCCCGCCCGTGTTTGTGTTTGCAGACTCATTCGCATATTGATCATCACATGACGCGTTGAAGCTAACTACCCCAATGCCTTTAGTACCTAGCTTGCTGGTCAAATATACATAGGCGCCTCAATCCCTAGGGTTATCCTATATCTGGTTCGGCATTTTGTTCGGCTGGTCGCTGTCAAAGGTGATACTGACGCTGTAAGCTTCATACTACCCATCACGACCGCAAAGCCACTCGGTGCTGTTAAGTTGGAGCTTAGAAGATTGAAATTGATGTGAAATGAATAAGCGTCGTTTAGTTCTCCCCCGTGTGTGGACATTGCTAACTGAGTTTATTCATGTCAGAATGTGTAGTGGTAACTACTTGTTACAACGCTCATTGGACATTCCAATATGAATCAACTGCGATCTTATGATATGCCGGTAATACTTAATTTTATTCATTATACCGCGATTAGAGCCTGGAATTAACAACATGTACAGAGAAAAGGGTGTCTATTTTCTCATAATGTACCACTCGACTCTCTAAGTGTTTCTCCTTCAATGCTATGAGCTTCTTGCCACTCTACGACCTTTTGCCAATTCCTGCATTTGTGATGCACGTTGAAGTCAGCCTGCTGACCAAGACTGTTATCTGCGTTCTCAATAAGCAGCGGCGTTAAGTCTGCATAGCACATAATCTGGAGCCGAAGTGCTTCTATACAATGGTCAACATGCATGCGATCGCCGACGCTGTTCTTATCTGTGACGTTGAGATCCACGATACCGTGGTTGTCTTGCGCAATCCATTCTGCCATGTGGGTTGCGTAGTAATCTTTCCAAGTATACTGCCGAATCTGATTCTAGAAACATGTCGTTAGTGTTTGCGAGTCGAAAGAAAAGCACTCTCTTAACCATGGACTATACGCATGCTGACATACCAGACAATGGAGGTGGTGGAAGACCTCAAGCACAGCAGTATAGCCACGGTTCGGGTCTTTCCGTGCGTGCATCAGGCTCTCTGTTGACTTGTTCAACTTTGCCGGGCCGTCGAGGGGCAGTTCGATTGTGCCTCCTACTCCATGTTAGTCGGGTCAACGAAGCAAGACTTAAATACTAATGAGGCCTCACGGCTCCAGAGATCGTCCCATCTCTCTTCGAGTTCAGGAGTTGGAGGTCCAATGTACTGTGACTTTCCTCCGAACTCGTTCTGGAAGTTCGTATCATAGTACTCAACGATGTCTGCTTCCATAGCAGGAGCTAACACCTTTTTAGTACGTATTCCTTGACGGAATTTGGCCGGTAACATACAGTATGGACTTAGGAGACGTGCGCATGCGAGCTCACTAGGTTGTCTTAAGTATTGATTTAGAAATAACCCAAAGTTCAATGCTGCTAGTACCCAAGGGAGAATGATAGAAAAATGTGACACGCGACCCCAAACCCCATGTTGAGGGTGTGATGAGCCGCCTTCACAGCATGGTTTGCCATCGATGAATCTACGATGTTCATCATTGGAGTGAGGCGATTCACTCCGCGAGCTGAGAGGAGAATAGGAGGAATTGAAAATCTTGAACATGGTGGGAGATCATAGCTGCCCTGCAGAATGAAGATGCCTCTCCGGACGACTAACAATAAGTTATATTCCAACCCTAGGCTCTAATCGCCTAATATCTCACGATATGAAGCTAGCAACGCCACATCTCGTTCGCATGCGCTAGATGTCGGTCGTATGACTGGAAATGCAAATAATTAAGCTCTAGATGCACACGATCCGTTACTATTAGGATATATAAGATGTGGCGCAGGGCTTATCAGGTCGGCATACAAATATTTGTAGCGGCGAATCTCGTAGTATCGCTATTCTTGCTGTCTGTTTGACAACGGAATGAGGTTTGGTACCCCATACATGCATGGGTTATAAAAGCTGGAATGTGTTCGCTCTCCGATCGCCGCCCAAGATCTGGCCGCTAAGTCGCCCGGAAGACTAAATTAGGTATAGAGAAAATGCTTGGCCTCTCACTAGCAGTAAGATCGCGAAGGTCTAGATTGAGGTTACATGTTTGCCGAATGAAATGAGACGCCGTTTCACGTATTATTTCCTTCAATGAAGGTGCCTTAAAACCGCTTCACCCCGCGATTCAAGCTACATTTAGCTTTATAGATCTGAGATCGCCTCGCGATGCCTCGGGACCCATCTGGGATCTGACAACTTGTCAAAGTAACCTGACTGCGCCGAAGTAACCTAGCTGCATACAGCAGGCGTGCGCGATGCGCGGTGATTTGCTTCCGACACAGAATGTTGCCGCTTCTCTGCATCATGCCGTCTGTCGCGAAGCTGACTGGGACGTGATGAACTATCGGCAAAACTCAAATTAATACACGCGAGCATTCAACGCCACCGGATCGTTTAGACCGTATGGCTTTCGACCTTCCGCTTTCATCGAGATGGCTTCAATACGGATGGGCCTGCTGACTGGTCGATGCCTTCACCATGGTCGGTTCGTTGACGGCGGGCGTCTCAATGCATCATGTCGGTGAGGCATCGCGAGCGCACTAGCGAGGTAGGAGACAATGTGAAGCGGTACAAGCGGTTGGACTTGAATAGACGACGCTGTAGTCGGCGATTATAAGAAGGGCCGTCACGACTCTTCTGTGGAACCCCTATCCGCATCAACCATCACAAGACATAACGACCACTTGTCAAGCCTCATCGAGCCTAACTGCCTAACATGATTTCCTCTACTATCAGGGATCTGCTTCTGCTGGTCTTTGTCGGCTCGGCTGTCGCGCTGCCACTCAATGCTGGTAAGATACCACAGTACATACTCTTCCTGCGCGCTCATGGCTCGGTTTAGAAATAGAGGATGGAAAGATGCTGACTACTATTGACTCGTGGATCAGAAAGGCGTGATCCCGCCAAAGAGTAAGGCTTCTGGATCCTCAATCCCCTGCCTCTTCTCCCCGCCCGGTTCCCCATACGTCTGCCTGTACCGCTGACTTGTCATCGTTAGCATTGGTATTGGCATAACCTTCAAGTACCCTTTCAAGGCTGCCGAAGGAGCTGTTGATGGAACAGCCGATACTGCTGCGGCTGAGAAGCGCAGCAACGACGCTATCACCTTCAAATATCCCATCTTCAAGGTCGCCGAGGGAGCCACTGATGGTGCTGTGGAGAAGCGGGCAACTGATGCCAACGCGATCAGCTTCAAGTATCCTTTTGTAGCGGCCGACGGCGCCGTCGAGAAGCGCAACACAGACGGCAATGCCATCACTTTCAAATACCCCTTCGTAGCCGCTGACGGTGCCGTCGAAAAACGCGAGCCCAAGAGCGCTTATGCCGACGTTATTGCTGCTGCGGATCCCCGGGATATCCTAGGTTAAGCGCAATAATTTGTCTCCTGCTGCCTGTTTGAGTTAGCAGGTTGCCTACGAGACATAAGGGGAGGAACGTGGTCATCTAGGATGGTTGGCTTGACTGTGACGAGACATTCATTACATGAGAAATTCTTTGGTTAAATAATGATAACGAACTTATCATGTCTTATGATCCGAAGCAATTCGGTGGCATAGTGTGTACATGAGGTTTCCGGAATGGATGGCTGGTCTAACTTGGTGCTACCCAGGGGGATTCTACGAATAGCCAACTCTCCCATCATCGTGGTACATCACCAAGTTCTTAAAAGTTCGCCCACAGGTATTTTTGACCAGCCCAGGACTCCTCGCTAGCCGCGATGATTTGGTCAGCAGGGAGGACGAAACCGTATCTGCCTGTGTCTCGGAGTTCAATGGCCCAACTATCACAGAATTCTCAGTCAGTCCCTCCTCTACGGCTTTCCTACCGACATGGGGAAGGGGAAATTGCAACTTACGCGATCTCTGCTACAGTCACATCTGTGAAATAGTCATTACTACCGCCGTTTGTAGTATAGAGGGTAGAGCACGTCTGTCCCGTCGTGAATTGAGTGCCGTGGATCTTCGCGATAGCCGCTCCGGTGTTCTTGGCCAAAGTATCCTGCTTAGACTGGTTGGGGGCTTTTGCTGAACAGGAGTAGCCATAGGGGCTGAGGGGTTTGGCGTTAGTGTGCACACCTACGGCATCGCGGGGCTAACGACATACGTTAAAATATATTGTCCGTAACTGTGCCAGTCAATGTAAAGCTTGATCCCCTTTCCGGCCCCAAGCTTATCTCCGAATGCTGAGGGCGCTTGTCAGTATTGACTCAGGACTGTTGAATTCTAATCGTATTTAACTTACTGCGTATTCCAGTGTTCTCTGGGGTATCGCCAGGGGCCGCTCCACGATAACTATAATCATTGCTCAGCGATCTACCGTTTTCTGCGTACAAAATGAATTTTGACCGTGCTACTTTAGGACATTCTTCTGGGGAAAAGGCCTAATGTCTCGATATTAATAGAAATAGGTAGCTTACGTTTCTAGTGTCTTCAGTTAGCGACGTTCAAAATATACAGCATAAGATGAGGGAAAAAGGGGGGGAACTGACCGGAGCCTGGGCTTGTTGAAGACCCTGCGCCCGACCACTCATATGGCCAGTTCCGGTTGATATCCGTACCAACAGAAGAAGTACCAGAACGCGTCTGCCGGTTTTTGCGCCATAGACGAGTTGACGTCTGAGTATAGAGGAATCCTATTTGGAATGTTTAGTCTTGGACTGATGACTGTAAAGGTTAGCAAGACTTACCATCTGGGTTGACGATGGGCAAAATGTAAAAGTCATAGTTGTCTAGGACGGCCTTGATAGCAGTATCGTTGCTGTAGTTGTTGATCAGTTGATACGTGATGTACTCAACAGTCTATGTCGAGGGTTAGACCAAGTAACTAAGACGATAGGGACTCAACCAACCATCGAGGTGATCCATTCTCGAGCGTGGACATTGCCGTGATAATAAATGGCTGGCTTGGAGTCTTTACCGCTGCTTCCCCAGAGATGAATGCCCTGGATCGTTCTCCCTTCAAATGATGTGCCGGCAGTGATCAGCTCCGAATTAGAAGGGAATGCAGCCTGCAAACTCTTTAAGAACGTCAAGTGGTCAGCGTACGGGTGATATGCACTAAACCACGAGAAGCTTGGCAGGGCGGCAGCAGCGGCAGCCTTAGCATTAGTCTCAGGGACACTTTCCTCCAAACCTAGGATTCAGTTAGTTCGCCATGTGTGCATGTTTCTAGTTTGCAATCTGACCTGGGAATGGCTGCAGCTCTCCTTCTAGGGCAATGTCTGCTCCGAGATCCTCTGACAGCATCTCGGCTGCGTAGTTGAAGGCATTAAATGCGTCAAGGCTCTCAGGAGGAACAGCAACGTCGAAGTGTTGGAAATCACCATGCCCATGGTTGCAAGAGAGTTCGACCGCAGACAAGGACTCGAGCTGAGCCTCCATATCTGCGGTGTCGCGGTCCGGTATGACACGGAAGACCTTGTAGCCATCATAGGTTTGCCGTCCCTGTCTGTCGACTTGGATGCCGACAGCTAGGGGCGCAAGGAGCAGCGCTGCACGAAGGAACCTCATAATGATACGTGGGGGAGTAGAATGATGCGGCAACGAACGATGAGGGCACAGCTAGACAGATGTCTTCTTCTCTGATGTCGTCCTCTATTATAGCCCAGATATAGTCTATCTGTGTCAATCGAACTGACCATCGCAAGGTAGCACTCTACTTTGCACATACCCTATTGGGCAGGTCCGTCCCACTGTCCATCGCAGATCATATACGATAAGCATACTTGCATTTGTGTGCCGTCCCCACGGGGTGACTTGGGTATCTTAAGTATGTAGATGTTCCAGGCGGCGATCGGTTGGTGACGGAAGGCATCTCCGGTATTGGCCAAGATCGCGCGCGTGCTGTGTGACCACCAGATTTGTGTCGCTCGCCAGGTGTCGGTAGTCGCATCGATATCGTTGCTTGAATAGTAGCAGAAATATGAATATGCAGATGAATGAGCTGCTGAGCAAACCGAGATTAAGCTGAGTTGAAGGCATTGTTATCGATGCCGAACGGTGCTAGAACAACCTAGGCAGTGTCGAGGTAATTAATTCTTGTCTGCTAAGGCCCAAGCATTTTAGCCTGCCGCATTGTGTAGACGGTTGCTAGGCGATATTGTTAACGTTGTGTGCGTGATGACCTAGGCCTGGACTTGGCGATGAGCATGACTCCAACAGGCAGCTCCAAGAGATTCGCATCACGCCCCAGATGCGCGAGCTTCCTCAATGGGTGTAAGGCAAGAATTCTAGAAGCTGTCTGAGCTACTTCTTCTCTGCCGTCACCTATCTTGTTGATATAGCGATGTTACTTAGCATGTGCCAACTTCCTCCTAGAGGCAGCTAGTTGCATACCGTTGATTGCATCATGAGCAGACCATTAGGTGTCGGGGATGGTGCTGCTTTTACTAATGGCATTTCACCAAGGCCAGATGAGGATAGAAGCTCCGTGAAGTTTCGTTTTTAGGAATGCAAGAGTGTAGATGACAGCGGTGTGCAATGCCTTTTCTTGTTTGTATCGCTGATCTTCATTTCGTCGTGTTGTGTATGAAGTCCACAGGCGCTGTCATATATCTCCAGTGCATTCATACCTCATAAAAGTAACAGAGTCCATGTGAGTATGTTCAATACACAGCAAGCAAGTGCTGAGCTATTAAGTATTGGTTGCGTGCCGACAATGTGCGCCTCATACATATTGTCTTAGCTCCACTAGACAAACCTGGGGTATGTATAATGCTATAATGCTATGGCATTGAGTCGATTAACTTAGGTAGGTAAGCGGTTTCGCGTTGATATAATGGGCGAGGGGGAAGGTTCCGACGAGAATTACTTAAGATAGTTCGCCGCTTAATTATTACCAAGGTAGGTAAAGGATCTGTAGGCTCTTAAAATGGAATACTCGGTTGTACTAGGTTGGATATTTCAAGCTATGGAAGTGTGTGGTGCAAAGTGTGGTGTAG
Source organism: Lasiodiplodia mahajangana (assembly GCA_029590625.1). Lineage (NCBI taxonomy): Eukaryota > Fungi > Ascomycota > Dothideomycetes > Botryosphaeriales > Botryosphaeriaceae > Lasiodiplodia > Lasiodiplodia mahajangana. The sequence goes on from JAPUUL010000344.1 coordinate 7,259, forward strand.
TGGGGAAATAATGGTGGATCCTCAGGACGCTCCACAGATCGTTAAGGGGGATTAAACTCACTATTACATAGTAGAAGAACAGGCAAGGGCAAGGATACACCACACAAGATATAGTGCTGTATCTGTATTGCCCAGGCGTAGAATTGGGGCTTAGCGTAAGTACTTAAGGTAGCATAGACTACCTATGTACCTCTTATATGCTATACAGTATGGTTAAATAACCCACACGTCCATGGATCTACTGTACGGTGCCGTCTGCCGATCTCCTTCAGCTGAACTTCAGCGCTAGATACACTGAATAGGGCCGGACCGCTAAGCGCTCGCTGGGAATAGAGTGTTTCAACACAACTGCATCGCCGACATGGCATTGGCAAAGAGATGCTTCGAGACTCGTTCGTCTTCAGTCTCCAAGCCGATGCGGCGTTATTCAAGTAAGCAAGCTAATCTACCGTCGGGGTAGCTTAGAGAGTAGGTAATTGTTACAAGCCTCGGCAGATTTCGGGTACCGTAAATATCTTCCTCGCCTCCCGTCTGTGCAGTGAAGGATACGAACGACCTACGTAGATAGAAGTCTGTTTGTTCCTAGAGGTTTCAGGGAGACCAGGAAATAGATCGCACCAGGTCTCGGTAATCACCCGTGATCGGTCACATGGATGCCTTCAGCTTCAACTCTTTTGGAAATCTTCGACTCCTCGACCCCGCGCCAGTCTGTAAACGACAGGTGAAAAGAGGAAATGGTGCGGGTGCTGCGACGGATGCCGTTTCATCAACTCGATCCTGCACCCCGACCCTCGCCCGACCCTGTTGACAGGCCCCTCCGAAACCCAATCTTCCCGATTCGCCTTTAGCGATGCGGGCAATATGGCGGCACCGCTACCCAGCGAATGCACGATAGCACGCACGATGGAGTTTCGCCCACCATGCGGCCTTGAAACTTTCAATTTGGTGCAGGGAGCGATGGGCGGGCGCTTCTCAGGGGGTCGAGGCACAGCCAACCATGGACCGCAATACATATGTGGTCTCCCCGAATGATGCCGCCAGACAGCTTCACGATGCTCACCTCCAGGCACTTTGCTGGGCGAAGCTTTCTTTCTTTCTTCCTCATCTCTTCGTCTAGTCTCGTCTTGTCTTCCTTTCGTTCTCGCTTCCGCCGGTCGGGATTTTGCTTTGACTTCTTCGGCCTGGATCCTGCCCGCTTCGTTCCTTTACTTACTATACAATCATTATCGTCATCGGCGCAGTTTCTCGCTCATTATTACCGGGCTCTTGTAGTAGACGAAGATGGCTTTCTTGTGGTTTGCTTCGTTGGTTTCTTTGGCTGCGGCGTCACCTGTCTCGCTGCCAAATCTGCCTCATCGAGCAGTTGCGCAGCTAGATCAAGCGGCGTTTGAGGAGGCCCAACAACCCGATCCAACCGCAACCAAGGCGTTCGCAAGCACTCTCATTAAGGTAGGCTTATCTATAATATGTCACGATGCGAATGAAAAAAAAAAATTAACATTGGCTAACTATGTCCTGTAGACGGCGGATGATCGATGTTTATTTGTTGACGAGCTCTCGGGTGATTTTAGAGCAAATCTCACCCCAATTCAGATTGCCCAATGCGGATCGACGCAAGGTCAAGAATGGGACATTATAACTAACGGAAAGCATAACAATGCACCCAATTCAATGACCATCGTCAGCACTCTGGTCCGTCAGAAACCCCCCCTACTTGAGACATAACGCCCAACTGACCGATATTCAGACCAATGCTTGTTTCAACTTCGACCCTAGGCGAGCGCCTGGCAACCAAGCTCTTCTGTTTAGTTGCGGCGGACGCGCTGATGGGGGCGGAGATGTTACAGATTCTCAACTGTTCCCATTTAATGGTGGTGCTGGTCCTCTCTCCCTGTCTCCAGAGAACGACGAAGACGTATGCTTCACTGTCTTGGACGATGTTATTGATGTTGCCCCATGCCGAGCAGGGGACTTAAGTCAGCTTTTTACTTTTGGGGATGCCTTGTCCCTTCAGCCCAATGAAACCTCTGTGGGTACGACGACGACGGCCGCCTTAACTACGTCGCTGAAAACTACATCGACTGCTCAAAGCCAAGAGGCTACGACCGCCACCGCCAGCCAGCAGACGACCGCCACTTTTGTAACAAGTAGCGTTGCTGCCGTAGAGACGGCGAACCCTACCGAAGCTGTTCCCGTCTCGGGCGCAGGAGGTGTTTTGCAACCAACTGCTGCCGCAGAAGCGAACCAGCGCGACGATACCGCAACTCGAGCATTCAGTTCCGTCAGCATCCAGTCTCCCGATGGACGGTGTCTTTCCGTTGACCCAACCGCGGGTGATTTCCGCGAGAATCTCATCCCAGTGTCTCTAGTGGCTTGTGCGGGGACACCCAACGAGAAGTTCGACATTGTCACGGCCGGGAAACATAACAATGCGAAGAACGCTGCCCTAGTAGTGAGCAGCTTGGTAAGCCCTATGAACCACAACAGCCACGCACTCTGAAAACACCATGCTAATTCTTCCGCAGATGAATGGATGTATTAGCTTTGATGGCCGTCGTGATGCAGGCGACACCGTTAATATGTTCTCCTGTGGAGGTAGAGCAGACGGAAGTTAGTGACATTATTATCCCTTCATCTATTCGTAGTGACACTAATCGCGCTTTAGCCGGCGAGACCAACAGCGGCCAGCTGATTCCCTTTACGGGCGGAACCAAGCTTACTCTTGCGCCCGAGAGCGAAAGAAATGCGACCTGCATTGTGCCTGGAAATGATCGCTTAGATTCCGACAGTTGCACAGGTGACAGCTCACAAGTTTTCACGATAATATCATGAGACATGGTGTAGGAGTAAATGCCGGATGAAGAAAGCGACTTGTTTGATATTTCCCCGAGTCCCCCCATCCCGGGGGACTCGGCTGTACACCATTTTTATTCTTCTTTTTCTCTCTTTCGATACCATTGTTATATGTACAGATAACCAATTGAATTGCTGAGCGCTGAACTTAGATAGTTGAAAGGATTGAGTCTCACGACGGCAAGGAGCTGTACGTTTTCGTTGAATTTCTCGATAATACACTCGCCCCATAAACAGTAGTGACTATACTTAATACGTATGGCTGGCGACTGGGGGTCTACTGGCGTAAAGCTTCATAAAGTCGCAACCCTTTTCCCCCCTGCGTTGCTTGCCGCGTCTGAAGTCTCGCTACGGCATATTACCAGCGTGGTACCAATTAGATAGCCCAGATAGGTAAGCCGACAGCGGTTTACAATACTTATGAGACGGAGGGTAAGGTGCAGTGCGGGGAAATATGGGTGATGCACAAGTCTACCCCTAGATGCTAGATGAGTAGGCTACGAAACACTACCTGTTGTATGTAAAGTACCAGTATGTAACAATTTCTGATGCTATCCTGTCACCGTTATCCCCTCCTCTCAAAAGGACTCTCTCGGTCCAGCCAGTCAATGAACGACAGTAACTGGGGATGGTCAACACGGCGTAGCTTGATGTCAGCGTGGTACCCGTCGCTCGAGAACCAACTGATCATCGTCCGGAGCTCGGGAACCATAAAAGTCAGAGCGCTTCCAAATACCGAGTAGGTCGCCGGTGCAGGCTCACCCGTCACGCTCTTGAAAGCCTGGCTCATTTGATCGAAATTCAGCTCATCTCCAGCCAGGCCGACGGCTCTGCGATTCCACTCCTCTGGGTTGGTAAATGCTTTGGCTGCAAAGACGCCGATGTCCTTTGTGGCAACCCACTGCATTGGCTTGTTTCCAAGCCAGTTCTGCAGCGCTGTCATAAAAACTTTAGTTGGGAATCCTGGGGCGAGGTTGTCCATGAACTGTCATAACCAAGATTAGCTTCTGTCTATAGCATTTTTGGGACAGTATCGGGAAAGGTATGTTCGGCAAGCCATAACCCAATACATGGGATTAAATAGTATAAGAGGAGAAAAGGCTTACTGCAACGGGGCGCAAGATAGTCCAGCCCATATGTTCTCCAGCTTTCCCCGGCGCGGTGGCATCGCGAAGGTGGTGTTCAATATCATACTTCGTCTGGAAATGTGGGATGGGTGTTGGATTATCCCAGGAAGCTTCATCGCCCCCTCGCTCGACGCTGCTGTATACAAAGTGCTTGACACCAGCCTTGATAGACTCGTCTATGAGCGCGTTCCCCTGCATAACCTCCCCTTCGGATATCACGCCCTTGCCCATGGAGACTTGCACCGAGTAAACGCCCCATATTGGTGCTTCCGCCCGCTTCTGTGCTCGCTCAAACAGAGTTGGGACCTCGTCAAGATCACCCTCAATCAGATGAATCGTGTGGGATTTCGAGGCCAATTTCTTGGCGGCGGATGTGGTAAGGTCTCTTGTAACGGCAAGAATGGTGAAATCCTCCTCCTTCTGCTTAAGCAAGGCATCGATCACGGCGCCGCCTTGCTTCCCCGTGGCTCCCGTGACGAGGATGACTTTACTCATGATGACTTTTCTTGTTGCTTATAACGCGATGAGTTCTGCTGGTGTGGGGGGGTGAAAAAGAACGCCGATGAAGAGTAGGGAGGGCGAAGGACACATAGCAGGTTTTCTTTACTTGTATCACGACCACACCTTTTAAGGTTCGTCGGAGCTCATCGCTAGCCAACTCAAATCACGCCGTCGGCCCCGAACAACAAACGGCCCCTGCCCCAAGGGACTTCGCATATGTACCTACCTTAGATAGAGAAACATGTCAAAGTGCAGGAACTCGTATTGACTTTAGAGCTCTAATTATATGAAGTTCGTATCCCGCCAAGTTGGGTGGTTGCACCTACCAGGTGGGGTATATGTTGAGCCGTGTTCGATCCTAACTGTGTTCGATTCTTAACAGTGCTAATGCTTCTCGCCTCGGGTCATCTGTTACCCCTTGCCAGCAATATTGGAAAGAGGTGTTAATCGCCATTCTACTCCGACACCCCACATCACCTACAGAATGGATGTCGCAAGATCCAAGCGTATGCAGACCATCGATGCACTCCTAGACGGCTATGGAAGTCTCTCGGTTGCGAAACTCCTCGAGCCGCTTGCACCCGACTTTCGCCACCAGACGTTACCCGAAAGCTTAGGAATGCCCGTTCGCGACAGAGTCGCCTTCGAAAAACACGCAGCGGGGATCTTCGACATCTTTGGCGAGTTCAGGATGGTGCCGAGGACCATCGTTGGCGACCCCGTTACAGGCGTCGTAGCGATCGATGCGCAAATGCTTGGCACCCTGAAGGGCGGCAAAGGCGAATGGAAGAACGAGTGTGTCATGATGGTTAAATTGACCGAAGATGGGCGCCAGGTTCTTGAGGTCAGGGAATTCGTTGACAGCGCAAAGGCGATAGAAATGGCTCGGACACATGCCCCTGATGATTTCCAGTGCAAAGCCAGCATTGCCTCGAACGCTTCTAACACCGAAGATGAAAGTCTCCTTGGCTGGGGATCAATGGACTCCGATTTATGGATACATCTCGGCGCTGTGGTTGTTCTTTTAGTTGGCCTACATCAGATATTATTACAAAGGACATAGGCTCCTAGCAGCGTTCACGACGACTCTCCCTAGTATCTTTCAGCCCATACAGATACCATGGGTTGACTGGCCTCTCATACTGCGCTGTGCTCGATATTACAACTTGTCCGTTCAAATATAATATCATATTAGGAGGATTTAATAACTCGCCATTTGTTCCGTTTCAAAACCTTGATGAAGGATAGAGTATTATCATAAAGAAGTACACATTTCACTAGCTGAAGTCATCGTAAACCCTCCAAGAACTAACCCGTCCGACATACCAGTTGTGCGTCAGCATCCTTTAGCTATATTATCAAGGACACGCGCGGAGTTCCCTTCAATCATGATACCTTTCAGCGTCTCAGTGCCTGAGTGAGTGCCAAAGTGCCAGCGATCACCGGGGTGATGAGGCGCACGGTGTTGAACTTGATCCATTTGCGAGCATAGCTCTCTGCGAGCTTACTGTCGACTCGCCCCTTAGGTTCCTTGAGAGCATCCAGCTTCTCATTGATTGGCTGCATATTTAAGGCCGAGTGGACGACGGTGATGAGATGACACATGGCCGAGATCGCATACACTCTCCAGTCCCCGAGTCTGCCGCCCGTGCCCTGAGAAGCCGCCCACGCGGTATACCCGTATCCGAAAATCCCTAGTGTGCTGATGGGGCGGAAGAAGACGTTGCCCACCTTCCAAAACGTAGGCCACTGTCTTCCAAGCAAACGCGCTCTGTCGGCGTGGTCGGGCGACGACGGTGGTGGGAAGTCTACGAGCAAGACTGGGACCCCCATGAAAGATTGGGTGATGGCATTGCCTAATAGAGCAAAGTCAATGATACTGAAACAACTTATATAGCTTAAGATAGATCCCGGTGCACTCACCAAAAAGAATGAAAGAGCATGCGATGGTGGTGCCGACCACAACCTCGGGTACACTATCCATGTTCATGTGTCTCGCAGAATCCTATTGTCTAATGGCTCAGTAATAGTTATACTGATATGAAGCATTCACGCGATCTCGAGCGTTAGGGTACTCATGATTATAAATGTAGTCAACTAGGTCACCCTATTCCTCTCGTTGAGTCTGGGCTTCGCTCTTGTGTGTGTTACACTACCCCTCACAGGATACTGGGTTCCTAGATAGATCACCCGATAAGGTCGGGATTACTAACCCTATAGTGAGTCTTGATAGACAATAAGCAGGGTCGCAGGGGTTTGGGGCCAGTTCTTAGGGTCGAGTCGTGACCGATAAAACCTTTTATTGCTGGCCCAGCCTCGTGTCTAAAACGTGGATATGCAAGGTCCTGAACTATCGGGTGCAGATGTCGATATTCCTAAGGCGCCGTCGGGAGCGAGATGGGCTAGAAAGTGTTGTTTTGAGGATGGGACACAATATGCTTCTCACGGCATGAATGATGTGGTCTGACAGTACACCACAAACTTTCTGATGTGCCTTCCGGTTAGACGCTGTAATACCCTGAGAGCTCACTCGTATGTAAACCTTCCCTTCCCGTGTAGCCAGTCTAAGCAAGTAGCCAAAGCACAGTCGTGCCATCCCAGCTCATTAGCATGCGTTTAATCCTTCCGTGAGGGTCTAGAGCGATAGTCAATGATGTAAGTTATCTCGGATTTACCGCTATTCCTCCCGTATATTGGCGAGCACCTCACACAAGTTTATATAGGTACCTCTCATGCCCTGCTTGATTGCAGGCAATAACTTTGCATTTCAAGTCATAAAATCCCATCGGCTCAGTTTAGGTGCATAGATCTTGATTAAATTCCGACGAGTACGGTAGAGGCACCGCCTTCCATCGGTATTCAATTTCTCGTGAGCTACCTACTCTTCGTATTTATGAAGATCGAAGTTATTATCAAACTCCGTAGCGTAGTCCTCTCATTATTCCACGTTGGCTGTACTTGAATCATGCACTCACTAGAAATGTCTTAACGTATTCTTCTTCTTTTCTTCTTTCTGGTTCTCCGCTTCTAGGTATGATGCGATAATATTATTGTTAGTCATAAGGTGCAACAAACAAGATGCATCCGATCCAGACGGATAGATACAAGCTCCTCGCTAAGTCTTCTCTCCACGATATATAATTCACCTAGGCTTTATGTACATGCATGCATTCATTTCGTGTATTTATTCAGTTTGGTTATATGTCAGTCCTCAGTTTCCCCAATGTTATCGTAGCGTCTTTAGTGAATTCATATCTTTCTCGCTTATCTTGCGCATCAGACTCTTCCCATAAGCGCAGAGCCTGCTGCTTCCGGGCGGTACTTCGTGGCTCGAATGCCATCTGGAAAGGATCAGGTTTGATTATAAGAAGCGAGTTGGACTTGTCTGCTGGGACTGGTAGATCAAGGCCTGTAACTGAGTCTTTCTTCGGTTTAAGATTGAAACACCAACTCAATGCACCACAGGCAACTATGAGTTCATCCTGGGTCAGGGTTTGCCCCAGACACTGCCGTTGTCCCCAGCCGAATGAGGTCATGCCCTTAATAGTAGGGAACTGCGTGAGCGGCTCTTGATAGGTTGGCCACCCGGGCTCGAGCCACCTCTCGGGGCGGAAGTTGTCAGGATCTGGGTATTTCATAGGGTTCCGGAGAAAGGCCCTGCGTGTCGTTAGCGTAAAATATTATGATTGTGTTTCGGTGGGTTTGCTTAAGGGTCCGCCGCAGCTTACCAATCCAATGGGAGGATCCTTGTCCCTTTAGCAAGATGATATCCTCGGAATACATCGTCAGCTTCCATCTCGTGGGCAACTCCTATCTAAGGTCAGCATTAGAGATCCTTAAACGCCTACGCAGCAAGATTTCTCACCAGTTGGTACATTCGGCCTCCATCTCATCGTCTCTTTAATACACGCTCTCAATGTTGGTAACCTCGGCGCGTCCTCGAGTGTTGGCATCCGGCCGTGACACTCCTCATCGATTTCTTTCTGAACTATAGCTTGCCATTGGGGATGATGCACCATGGAAACCAGCCAGTAAGAGAGCGGTCCGGCTACCGTGAAGACACCTACAAGTGCTATCATACCAATAACACAAGATGCCTCGTAATCTCCGGAGAGATTTGAACGCTTGTGCCCCCTTTCTAGGTACTGGCGCGCGAAGCACTGTCTCTGCACGCCTAGCATCATCTTCGCACGAGTGTGAACTAGTCGCTCCATCCACCAATCTTGCTGCTCACTGTGACGCTTGCGTTCCGCCCTCTTCCACGGATTTACCATCTCAGGAAGATGCCATAGTGGTGTTAGGACGTTGGTAATGGGCCCAGCTGGCGACATTTGTGTTAGTAGCCCCCATGCACTCTTTGTACAATACTCGCTGAGACTCGGATCATCCCACGTCAATTGACACATGACTTTTGATGCCATATCTTCCAAGCTAGACTGAAAATCATCAGGGTTTTCTATCAGCCGCGCAAGCCATCTCTTTGCCTCGTGGTACATGATACCGTAATAGTGGGCATTGCTTGCTTCTGTCAGGTATGCGTGCGTCAAGCGACGCTGACGAGCCCAGTATTCTGGAATTGACGATCAGCAACAGCGATAATGAAGATACCATGACGCTTACGGTTCTTTCCCATCAGTGGCAAGTACTCCATTGAGCCATCACTGCTTTTAGAATCGAATATTGATCTGATCTCAGGCCTGTCGGAGTTGTATCTCGCTCTCCTGACCATGAGTTCTTCCGCTACGGCTTCATCTGTAACAACAAGGATGGGAACACCGAGTATTTCTACCATATAGAACCCATTCAAACCACTATCTGTATGTTTCATAAGTTAGTATGGCTATCCAGGAGCGCATGCTGACAGGGGATACGGGACGAATAAGCTTATCGTTGGTCTGTTGTGACTGAAGGCCGCCGGGATGACACGTACACTGATTAGCCCATTCGTGGAGCTTGAGCCACATGTATTTAATAGGGAGGTCATGAATACGCCCAAAGTAGGGAATAAGTGTCGGTCCTGGCACTCTTTTGGGATCATTAACCTGCCGGAATAGTGTGTACAGACGAAGCAGGCCCAGTCCAACGATAGCGGCCACTAAGGCGATGAGGGTCAACGAATGCATGACAGTGATCTGATGAAATCACATGAAGAAAGAGAATGACGAGAAAGCGCGCAAAAGATGTCGTCTGACAGGTGACAGGTGGACATGGAGCTAAAGATATCAATATACATGTTCGTCGGATGCAATCAATACATACAAGCTCTTCAAGAAACGTAGAGCCCGCAACCGCAGATCCTCGCTTGAACCCGATTGCGGACCTCGTATTCGGTGGCGACGTGTGATATATTTCACTCTCCTTAGAATCGGGCATAAGTCGGTTTATACATGCAGTGTTCCTGCAAACACCTATGAGACTAGTTATCATACCGCATCTTCGTATCGCTAGCCGACGCGTTTCATAAAACTTCAATAGGCTTAAGAAACAAGCAGGAGATTCTAAACCAAGGAACAATGTACGACCCTAGCCCCTTGATGCATCAAACTGATTCTCTCCTGCAGAACCTACGAGGCGTCATATGGAACTTGATGAATAGAACGTGACTACTTAGTCAACAAGCAACAGCCGGCGATATCTACCGTTGGTGCTTTTGGCAATTCGATGATCATCTCTATGCATAGATGTTTTGCACTTTTATTGTTTGTAAAGGGAGAATTCACGTATCACGATTAATTGAATTACCATCCGCTACTAGGGTGTACCGAACAGGTCGTGTACATATAAGCTTGGAAGACCAGTGACTGGCATTTGTCTAGAGGATTAAGGTCATAAAGGGAGAAAGAGACCGAGGGAACACGTGCGGTGACTAGGTGTACTAGCTAGTAAGGGATATCTACAGCTATATGGAGAGATTTACCAAGAAACGGACCGAGAACACCCGTAGTAGAACCTAAGGGGTATGGTCAGAGGGTGATTCTATATGCTCGTGCTGCCTTAGTGTGAATGTATCAGCTATATATCAATATCACGTCCAACCACATTATACTGGACCAGTGCATACATGTAGCAGGTGTCTTCAGTACCAAGACTCCCTGAGCCTGCAAGTGTCAAACTTTAAATCGTTTCAATTTGGATGGATGATGCCGGCCTCTTACAACTGCGTCAGTGCTCAGAGACCTTGGATCCAGGGGCGTATTATTGGCCTACATCTTGACAGTCAAACTTCTCGGAACTTGCATTATTGGCGGCGGCGGCAGTGAACTATAGTACTTGTGCATCAGGGTAATAGCAAACATGTGTATCCTTGTCACAAGAACCTTCCCTGGGTGACGTGTAGACCCTCGTATCACATAATAAACTTCTCCTACACATATGAGCCACTCTCTCGGTCCTTGCATATCAAAAACAGTTGGCACCTACCCTTTACTGGCTACATATGTATCACGAGTAATACGCGAAGAATTGTGACACACTACCAGTTACTTTAATACCTGAACTCGTATTCTCGGATCCCGGCCACAAGACTAGGTGGGCTTTGAGTCTATCAACTCGATGTTGTTTTGGTAATATGTAGACTCCTCGCCACCCAAATCTGAAACCAACTCTCCTCCTGGCTCATCGATATTGAGACTGGCGTCTTTGAGAGCAAAATATGAGTTCCATTTACAACCCTGGAGACTGCAAGCCCGTCGGGTCGTACCCCCCGACTGGGATCGATGTCCTAATAGTGGGCACAGGCCTCGCCGGCCTAACTGCATCTATTGAATGCATACGAAAGGGGCATAACGTGCGTATGCTCGAGCGTATGGGTGACATCAATACTGCAGGTATGTGCGAGTTCCTTATGCTGGCTCCCCTTAAGCTCTAATCTTTTGTTTCAGGGGACATGTACTTCATGGGCCATAGTGCAATCCAATTCTTCCGACATTGGCCAGAGTTACTCAAGGAGTATGAGGAGATCTCTATGAGCAACGCATGGCTCGAAACCTTTAAGCACACTGGCGAACGCGTGATCCCGCCCATGAAGGTATCGGATCGGCTGCGTCGTGCAGGGATGGACCCAAACACGCCACCAGGAACCTTCCAGATGCGCCCGCTCGTGTATAAGATGTTCGTTCGCCAGGTGGAAAAGCTCGGAGTCAACATACACTTCGGTAAGAAGGTAGTTGACTACTGTGAAGATGTAGCACGCGAGAAAGCAGTTGCCATCACGGACCAAGGGGAGCGCTTTGAGGCAGACGTTGTCATTGCCGCTGATGGCGTGGGTTCTAAGAGCCAGAAACTTGTCGGCGGACAAGTGAGAGCAAGGAGTTCAGGCAGAGCGATGTGGAGAGCAGCATTTGCCACCGAGCATCTAGACAAAAACCCCAAAGTCAGAGAGTTCTTTGGACACATGCCCGGCGAGAATAACGATGAGCCTATCATTAGAACCTTCCTAGGGTAAGCCTCCAAGATGTTTCTACGTGGGTTGGATACGACCTAACACGGTTGCTTAATAGACCCGGAACCTATGCGCTGACTCTGACTCGACCGGGAACTCTCATCTGGATTATGAATCACGATGTAAGTGCATTTCAAAATACATAGCTCATGTTTTACTAACAGTTATAAGGTGACCGGATCCGAGGAAGAGAGCTGGACTCATACAGTCGAGTTTGATGAGGTAGTCAATAATATGGATAAGGGGGTCGGCCCGGTGCCATGGGCGCCGATTTTCAAGGAGCTGGTCAAACTCACACCTCCCCAGACAATCCTCAATTTCGAGCTCTTCTGGCGTAATCCACAGCCTTCATGGTGCTCCCCCGGAGGTCGGGTAATCCAGATCGGCGATGCCGCTCATTCTTTCCTGCCTGCATCGGGTAACGGAGCCACTCAAGCTATCGAGGATGCTGTGTCCTTGGCAACTTGCCTTCAGATTGGTGGTAAGGAGGACATACCATTAGCTGTTCGAACTCACATCCGTTTCCGCTTCATTCGATGTGCTTGTGCGCAGAAGCTAGGATTTGCCAATGCCGAGCTGCTTCAAGACACAGACTGGAACGAAGTAAAGGTTGATTATAAACGCGCACAGCCAAGAATGCCGAAATGGGTTTGGAGACATGATCCCGAAGCATACGCCTATGATAACTATCAAAAGATGGCAGAGACTATCAAGAAGGGGGTACCGTTCGATCAAGTTGATACCGTGCCTCCTAACTATCCCTCAGGCTATCGATACAAACCTTGGAGTATTGACCAGATCATAGACGACGTCCGAAGTGGGAAACCCATTGATCTAGGGGAAGGGGATTGGGATTAATTTTCGTGTTGATGTTTCGTTTATATTCTTAACCCCGTCGACTCAGTGGTAATACGATAAACCAAAGCGAGCTTCGCCTATACGATAATAATCTACCAGGGGTCGCTTTATGTTATTCAGCAGGGCGGTAGTTTCCTTAGGGACCTATTATTCCATGTCCTTGTCTTGTCAATTCATTATCACTTCAATCCCAACTGTTAGCAAAATTCCTGCGTAGCTCGATCTCCGTGGACTTCCAGCTACCACGATATGCAAATCCGATTACGTCATGTGTAGACATTTAGGCAGGATTTCATTGATAAGATCTTAATTTTTCATGATCTATATATGAATAATAGTTACTTTGATTAGCCTAAGCGTTCGCAACGCCTGGAGCAGCAGCCGCCAGAAGCTTATCAAAGA
>JAPUUL010000345.1:0-20436 GCA_029590625.1 Lasiodiplodia mahajangana
AGGTCACGGCTGCTTCGCCCCCTCGTCGTCGGTGGTTCTAAATTTGCCGCCCCCCCCGGCCGCAGATCTCTCGTTCAGGTTCCCTCCCTCCTTATGATACCTTCCCATCCTATCACACAGACACACACACACACACTCTACCCCTTTCGCCGTCTAATGCCTACGGGTGAGCGAAACAAACCACTTAATGATTAATCCACGAATGAACGACAACCACGAAGATTTTCTAGGCTACGGGACCCGATTGGACATGGCGCACGACTAATTCAATTGGTTTTCTTTCTCGTTGCAGACTGAAAAAACACAGGTCTCTCTCCATTGTATATCACACTACCTATCTATCTATGTATACCCAACAAGGCTTTTCCCACCTTTCAGACGAGCCTTATGATACCATCCAATCAATTACCGATATATCGTTGTTTTATCGTCTTAGCTAGACACTCAAAACTACACAAAAATAAATGACTATTACTTACGTAACCGCATTCTCCTACGTCCCTAGTGCTAAGTTAGTTTAACGTATCGTAAATATGGTAATACATACTAAGACTTCGTATGATATACGTTATGCGAGGAATCGTACCTTATTTCACCTGTAGTCTCCCTGGCTGCCCTTCTCTGGTTATGACATGGCACCTAGCGTAGGTAAAGTCACACTATTAGTCACGGGCAAATGCGATGTTGGTGCCTCAACTAGCTAATGACCATTTGCCCTTTATTTGTATGGCGTAGCAACCTAACCTACACAGCAATGCGAGTACGGGATACTCGTGAATCAAAGAAACCTTCCGTTGCCCCACTATCTAGGACGTATTTTGTGCTCCAAACAAACGAGAATTGCCTCTCGCCTCAGAAAGGCTCAACTGTGACGAGTTCATGTGCAAACTAACGCAAAGCAGCCCAGTGGTGAACGTCAACACTCCCGACTCTCTGAAACTCGGCACCGGATTATATTAAAACAAGCGGCATTGCAAATAGCCCACGAACTTCCGACCTTGCGGATGAAAAGCCGCACATTGGGCGCCAAATCTTTGTCATTTGACGGCCTCAACAGTCCACTAATTTATTTAGCGTCTTCTCTTCTGTTTGCGACCGTCATCTTCATCAAGTGCACTCTCGCGGTCTTTCCGCTTTGCCTTCTTCTCTAGTTCGTCCCAATCTTCGCCTTCGTCGTCCTCTTCGGAACCATCTTCACTGGCCTCATCCGATGCGTTGCTATCGAAATCAGAGTCATCCTCGCTAGACTCACTTGCCGCTTCTAGTTCAGATTCAGACACTTCGAAGTTTGACTCCTCTTCTTCTTCGTCCTCATCCTCATCATCGGTTTCATTTTGTAGGAATGACCAGCCACCATCTGCGAAGAACTGATGAGTATCAGCAGTCACTGTCTTCATAATGGTAGGCCAGTTGAGATTGAGAGGTCCCTCGGTGAATGCAATATCCGATGAGTCTAGCCACTCTTTGACGTCTTCCAGAGACTCGACGGGTATCGTGTTAACGTGGAATGGCGTGCGGGTGAAATCTTTGAAGACAAAGACAAGATCAAAGTTCTTCAAACCAAATTGCACGCGCTCCAGGTGGGCAATCTCGATATCATCAAGCGTGATGACCATGAATGGAGGCTCTGTAACCTGGATGAGACAATCTGTTGTAGGCTGGATGTACACATTACTGCGGAAAGGAACACCGTTGAAGCCCAGTTCACGAAGAGGCATATCAACCTCAACGCCTTCGTTTTTGCCAGCGTCGGCAATCTTATCAGCGAAGAGCTTGAACATGCGATCTAACTCCGCTCTACGTCGTCGTTCTTCCTGTTCAGCCTCGAACTCGTCTTCATCGCCGTAGCGGTATTTCCGCTTTCGATTTCCAGTCTCATCGAACTGGATATCTGTAGCTTCTCGATAGAACTGTACGTCTTTGGTCTTCTTCTTGTTGCCAATGATTATTGGGTCCTTGAGGTGTATGTGAATGACCACGATCAGTTCGTGGGCACAAGGCTGGAAAAACAAGTGACGGATGTTGGAGAATAATACGTCAACCCTTTGTTGCGTATTAAGTGGTGACTGGTATCGGATACCGTTTTGATGGATTTCGACTTTGCCAGGAACACGTTTGCCTTCCATAGCAGGGCGAATGTATAGATTGTCCATGACGGGGGGTCGTCGGTCTATTGAATTGTTAGTGTCATATACTCATTAGGGTATCCGGGGTAGGCTTACTTCGGATCTCGATAAGTTTGTCCTGCTCGACAACATCTTCCATATCTTTCTTTTCCTGCTCCTTCTTGGTAGCCTCTTTCTTCATGTTCGAGATCTGTGTAGCAATCTCCTCATATCGGTCACCATCAAGAGAACGGAAAGTCAAGCTCCTGACAAAGTGTGCAGACGCGTCCTCAAAAGGCTGATCATCTTTTCGACCGACTCCCTGACCCGGTGATAGAAAATTGATTCGCAAGTATGACCACTCTCCCTCATCGTTCTTGCTGGCGTTTTTGATTGTGTGAATGTGGAAAGGAACAGGCCTTCCCATGACTGGAAGCACAACTGTGTGGTTCTTCTGGTCGACTACAATCTCAAGATTTTTGACTCTTGGGGGAAGCTGGTTGTCCCTCTTATACGACTCGAACTTCTTGAATTTCTTGACCTCGGTGCCGTTTTGGCCGCTAGTTGACTCGGCAAACCTAGCCAAGCCTTCTTTTTGCTTCTTCCCAGAGAGTTCTTTCTGGTGTTCCCGGCGCCTCTTTTCTTGGTCTTCATCGACCTGGGTGGTGCGTTCGGATCGGAGGCGCGTGTTAGTGATGTTTTTAGTAGCAACAGCACCAACTCGAGCGTCTCTTTTTTCTTTCTTGGGCGTGGGCTGAATTTCTTCATCGTCCTTGAAGAAGAATGACGTCGCATCCAGCTCAGATGGAGCGTCGCCAGTGAAAACAACTGGGTCGCTAGTCGTTACTCGAATAGTGTCAGTGATGACTAGGGAGTATGTCTTGCTAAGCTTATCTTGCGGCGAAGGGTTCTCGACATCGGTGAAGCCGGTGGTGATGCACAACGTCATTCCATCCTTCAAAGGCCGAGTATTCTTGCTATTCAAGATTAAACTTGTATCTTTACTCTCAATACCAATTCCCCATCCGACATTCTTTACGAAGTGCTTTTCCAAGTCGGGCTTTTTCGACTTAATGTAGCTGAGGGCCTTATTGTAGACATCTTTAGCAACAGCCCCGTCTCGAATCTCTTTTAGCGCTAGGTTGTGAGCGGTGTGAAGGGTCTTGTAAACGCTTTCTTGGGTTTTGTTTGGGTCGACAAGGAAGGTTCGCGCGATAACGGAGCTGTAGGACTTGTATCGCAAGCCCATCCCAGCGATAATAACACCGGCGTGGAGATTATCGTTGGTAGGTTCTGCGTGGAGCTTGAGATCGTACTTGCCACCACTCTGGACAGCAGGGCCAAGGTACCAATCAAGGGACGATGGGTCTAGATCTGAGGGTAGTCTTTGCTTCCCAGGTAGCTCAACAGTTTTCCACCACTTCTCGTCATCGAGTTTCGAATCGACCATTTGGGCTAGTGCACTGTGCTTAACCTTCTTTTCCTGGTCTAGAATATCGGACATCTGGTCGAGGAAATAGGGATTCATAAGGGCGACACAGGCCTTTGAAGCGGTTCGCATGGCACGTAGTTCGGTTTCATCCTTTATAGAGAAGGCTGCGGTTGATAGGGCGGCGGAAATATCGACTTCTTCGGTATCTGCGCATTTATCACTGAACAGCTTTTTCCACTCGTCGACGAAGGGGCCCCTTGATGTGTCCTTGGTAAGTACTCCGACCTTTTTCTGAAGAGAAAGCTGAGTTAGTAGCCATCAAATCGTAACAGAAGGGATTGATGGATGACGTACGCCGGCGGACTTAATGGTGTCTGCAATGGTGATGAATTGTTTCTCGTTTGCAGCAGCGTCCTTGCCTCGGACGAGCACTTCGACGGGGAATTTGCCCTTGGTTAGAGGCTCCAAGTGTTTAGCTAAGGAGAAATTAGCAAACCTTGCGACCGTCCAAGCTCAGAGGGATGTTGCTTACCCTTTTTAGCGGTTGTGACAACATATAACTTCTCTGTTGTGAATAGCATCAGAGTGGTTGGAAACTCGTAGCCTAGCAACCAGAACTAAGAATGCAAATATCAGTATGCCGTGTGCGCGTGTAATTTGGAAGTTAGCAGNTTTTTGTGTGGCTACTGCAACGATG
This sequence comes from Lasiodiplodia mahajangana, assembly GCA_029590625.1. Taxonomy (NCBI): domain Eukaryota; kingdom Fungi; phylum Ascomycota; class Dothideomycetes; order Botryosphaeriales; family Botryosphaeriaceae; genus Lasiodiplodia; species Lasiodiplodia mahajangana. The sequence continues at coordinate 4,235 of JAPUUL010000345.1, forward strand.
CTGCAGCAATGCGCACCAAAAAAGGGTTGGGAGAATGGCAAAAAACGTACGTGCATGGCGTTGTTCTTGTGGAATTCAGGATTCTCCTCGACCTTGCCCATCATGATGACGATGGAGGAGACACCGGCGAAGACGCCATTGTCGGAGGCGCGCTTGTCATTCTTCCAAGCACCGACGAAATGCGAGACGCGCTCGTGAAAAAGCTTGGAGTCGATCTTGATCTCTGCCATCTTGATAGGGACTAGGCGCGGAAGATGGCAGGTCAGCGATCGGTGGTTGTGGGTTGTTGAGGGGGAAGAGGAAGAAAAAGATGCAGGAAGGCAGACGAGACGAGGAGACGTGCGCGGGTTGGAGGGTGAGTTGGAGAGAGAGTCAATCAAAACCGTCGCCGCCCCAAAAATCCAAGGTGACGCGAGTTGGATTGAAGGCTGCGGGCTGGTTCCTGCTGGTTGAGAAGGTACTTTAGATAGGTACCTACTTTCCTTAGGCAAGCTCTTTAAAGTGGGGCGCGTTGCTAGGCTCCACTGCGTTATGTAGCCAAGCGCGCCGACGCGGGTAACCCTTTAATGGATTCGTGACTTCGCGTGAGATTAGGTCACCGCTACCTGCATACGCATTCTAGTTGTTTATATCCCTATCGAGGGTACCTACCTCTTAAGTAGGTACTTATGAGATGTGTGAGAGGTGCCAACTTCGCAAGTCACTCAAGTCACGGATGAACTCACGCAAAGATATGTCAAATTGCGGGAAGGAAGGGAAGAGTGCAAGTAGGAGCTCCTTCCTCCTCGAGAAGCCGGCCGTGCTTAAATGATAGGAATGTTATACATTACCTAAGGTATGGTGGTAACAATGTAGTATATGTACTTGGTCCCTGTGCCCCAGCACCTCTACCACATGTAGTTGTATGTTCCCAAGCCAAGGGTAAAAGTTGACCTTATAACATTTACCGAGCAGTCGGGTATTGTTAAGGAGTAGCTTCACACAATTATGCTTAATTTGGATAACGAAAACTGAACTTCTTAGCTGATGGATCACCGTGATCCTAGTGATCCCAGTGATCTAGGGCGACTCACGTGATCTTTATTGTTCTCAGCATTTTTGTTTGGGCACTTGGCGAGCCATGCCTGGTCTGCCCCATTGGCTGCTGGCTTGTTGGCCCGTAACAACAATGAGGATTTTCTACTATTATACACGTGAGAAAGGCTCCCGTCACAAATACTATCACATGGAGTCACGTATGATTTGAGTCTAAAAGTTGCTGCATTTACAACAGATCTACCTAGAATCTAGGTTACTGGAAAGAGCATAGTAAAATTGCACAGGGACACAGGGGCGATCTTGAGTTTGATTTCATTGTTTTATTCCCACCACAAGACATCGATATTGGTTACCTCGTTAGTGATGATGTGATAATGCTCCAAAACATCAGCCGTAGCATCTAAGCAATAGAGAGGGCAGTGTCATACTTAAAGCCTTATAAGGCATTTGAGCCAACAGGTCATCATTTACTTGCTCTAAGGATACTTTAGAAGAGGCATGTTGTCTTAGTTAGCAATGATGCCAAGTATATGCCCCCGTTTGTAATTAGCTACTGGTGCTTTACATGCAGGCTGACATCATTAACTCAACTTTTGCAGCAAAGATTCTAACTTGAACCTCATTTATTTTATTACTATTATTAGTGTATACATTATTTTCATTATTCTTCCTAAAGACACCCACTATTCAGGGCTTGATATATCAACAGCCGCAAGGGAATGAGTAGAATAATCTAGGGTTTTAACGGGGAGGCGCTCAGAAAGTAACATTAGACAAGCGTTGAGCTCATCAGGAAATAGTAATTACCATACAGCATGTAGATGATTGGGTACTAATAGGGCAGCTATGAATACAAGAGACGGATGGCGACGTGACTCTCGCCACCAGTAAGCACATCTCTGCTTAGCCGCATTTCTAATTCCAACGCGCTTACCTGGCTAGATCCCCTGATAGAAACTCGGGATGGCCAGAAAGTCGCATTGTTTTCTGCAAACATGGACGCAGTCGATTATTCATCCTACCGAGGTTGCCCACCCAATCACAATGACTCCTTCCGGCTCCTACATCTCGAACCGGATCGAGGGAATGACACGATCAATGTCAAGTTGAGAAATGCCCGGCTGTCAAATGATATCCCGTATGATGCCCTATCGTACACATGGGGAGATGCATCGAAGACCGCAATGATCTAAATCTCAAATGAACTCGGCGAGTCCGCGCAGAGTGTCATTATAAGCTGTTGGCTGGCCCTTCGACGACTACGTCAAGTGGATGAGTCGCGAGCACTATGGATCGACGCTATCTGTATCAATCAAGGCTCGACGGAGGAGCGAAACCATCAAATATATGCCAAAGCTAGCGCTGTGTTGGTCTACCTCGGAGGAGGCGACGAAGAGAGCGATATAGCCATGGATATAATAGCTAGTGCACTCAGCCCACCAGATCATCGGCCGTGGCACGCCTATAACTCCAGACGCTACTCAACCGACAACATTAAAATCTTGCCCCCTTTTAACCTGATTCACCTTCAGTCTGGGACTATAAGGTATCTGGCTTCTACGAATTGCGTGTTAGGGCTATGAACTGTGGTCTTATAAAGGCCATTGGAAAGCTCTGCGCTATCGACGACGATATATTTCCCCTGTCGCAATGGCGACAACTTGTGCCTCCGAAGTGTCGCAGAGATACATCTTTTGAACGATTTCTAGTGGCTGGTCGTTTCACTTACCCAGACGTAGTGCAGCGCACCCTCCATCGCATTTCTAATTATCAATCAAACAAACCCGACCGTGTGCGGGAAATAGCAGGCGAATTTCCGGGATCTCCTACTTCAAAATTCTGCCTTCGAAATGTCATACTGTTGACAGGGGCTCCGAGCCACGTACAGCAGGCAGAACGGATATTCCAAGCTTGCGATAGGCGCAGGCTGTTTGTCACGGATGATGACAAGATTGGATTGGCGCCGGAGAATGCACTGGCGGGTGATACGATATTCGTCATAGCTGGGACGACTGTTCCGTTCGGGCTGCGAAGGGCGAGTGAGACGGGGAATCATCGTTATTCTAAGCTAGTTGGCGAATGTCATCTTATGGGGGTTATGCAAGGGCAAGTTATGCAGGATGAGTCCAGAGTTGAAGAAAATGCAATCATTTAAACTGTGGCTATTCGGCGGGTTGCCCGATCACGTCCAACATAGACAACGGTGCTGTGTTTTTATTCAAGGCCTCGCCATGCCTACAAGAATGCTAGCGAAGCCAAGGACGGCGGAAATATGTACTATGCAGTCCCCATAACCAGTCCCCAGATCGAATAGTTTTCCCTCCTATCATACTTCTCTTCCGTGTTGGTTCCTCCTCATCAGAATCCCGATCGCGACATGATATGGAGTGTAGGATCGTATGCTCTCGGTGAAGGGCGCGGACTTTATATATGTGCGAAACTTGCCTTATTTCTTCGAGCACTTGGCATTGTTGCCTAACAATACGTCAAATGGCATGCCATAGTCTTCGATCCAATCATGATCCATGNCCCCCCTTAATGGTGGTGTATCGTTGGTTGCCCCCCGCGCAAGCTGTAAGCCACAATCGCGCAGCTGACTGCCTCGCAAAACGCCTTGGTTGGGGCTGCGTAATGTTGCTACTCCCACTCGTCATACGATGGCCATCTCGAAAGATTGATACTTCTTTAGTTAGGATTTAGTATCTACGCTTTCCAATTTCGATTTGAATAGAGCGACAGGTATTCTAAGCTTGTCTATCGATCAAATTATCTCTCGGGTGACGTTAGCTGAGCCGATTCAACCCTCCGGTTCTCGTGAGACCTGATGCGGGGTCAGCTCAATAAGAGCTTAACGCGCTATGTCGTTCGGATACAGGTATAGTTAACTCTTGACCGACAGCCCCTGTGACCAAACTTCTGACTCCCTTAGTATCGGAGATGTATTCGCCATTGCCGGTGTCATTGAGCGCATCGTGAACGAAGTTCGGGCTTACCAGTCTGCTCCTTTGCACTTCCAGCGGCTAGCCGTAGAGCTTGGCTTTCTATCTACAGTTTGCAAGCAGGTATTCGAGCTGAGACCTTCTCTTCCGGATGAACTACACCACATTGGGCGGATAAGGGCTATTGCGATACAATGTCTAGGCCCTCTTCAGGAATTCGAGGCAAGGATGGCCACATACGAAAATACGCTTGGCACTCATGGGAATCAATGTGGCGCTACCGGAAGTGGAAGTAAGGGGGCAACAAGAGAGAAAATCAAACACTTGGGGAGACGACTGCATTGGTCTGTTATCGAGAGACATGATGTCGATGGGTTGAGAGCTATTTTGACGAGTGAGATCTTGGCTATCAATACTTTACTTACCATGATGGAATGGTTAGTGCCCCCCTCCGAAACCCCAACAACCAGAAACCTTCGGAGCGGGCACCTAAGCTAGTGACTAACATTCTGTCAGGAGGAGTTTACAATCTCAGAAGTCCGTTAGCCAAGAATACTTGACGCAGCTGAGAACCCTCATCCGCACAACGAATGATGCCGCTACGGAGATCAAGCAATTCTTAATCGATTGCAAGCTGGCATCGGAGAACCTCCAAGATCTCATCATTTCGGGGAACGTGACGCAGGCCCAACAAATCCAGATTTTAACGGCGATAGAAAGTAAGACGGGCGAAACTAGGAAGGCTGTCAACGACCTGTCGCAATGGCATCAGCAGTACACTGCGGGCGTTAAATCAGCCGTCGACAATGTGTCAACTCAGATCGTAAGATTGTTTTCGTTTACGGCATATATGGAAGACTGGATACGCAAGATCGGTAAGTGACGCTTATGGCGATCGTCTTGGAGCTGGCAAAGTCCTATTAACGCCATATTATAGTTCAGTACTGTAAAGACATCATCGCAATGGTCGACCGGAATACACAGATCTTGCTCACTTTACATAGCATGATGACCAGGCTTTCTGTTCTGCTCAACCGGTCAGGCGTTAGTCTGCCCATCCTCGAATTCGAAAACCCCTTTGGGCATACCTTGGCTTTACCGTATCAACTTTGCGATACATGGGATGTGAGTGCTTTTCTACACGATGCACTCAGATCAAGCTACGCGGCAAGTCGGCTAAGTATTCGCTAATACTAAAGCAAAGGGCTTAAACCGACTGTTACTCTGCATGTTTTTCAACAAGCCTGGTCTAAAGTTAGTGGAATTAGGGCGCTTCCTCATCACAAACACGAATACGAATAGAATCATTAAACCGACCCTCTGGTCGGCCTCTATCGCCCCTGGAGATAGGGTTTTCATGTCTATGGTGTTGGAAAGAATAGGACACAAGGGGAAACTATGCCCTAGGTGTCATCGACCACTACCAAACCTATCTTCCGCCAGCGCAATTTGGTGAGTGCAGGTAAATCTTCTGATAGAGTTCTCTTCTAACCTCCGTATTAGTAACCATTGCCAACTATGGTCGTCAAGAGTCGATTACAATAACGTAACCCTTGGTATCTCTGAATCCTCTAATAAATCAGGCATTCCGGTTCCCCCTCCAGAAGCGCCCCTTCTATGGAGTTCTCGATGGAATGGCACATGGAGACCCAACGACATGACGGAACAAGATATACGCTCATATTCGATATCTAAGAGGAAGCGCCGGGGAATATATCCTGGCGAGGATACTCCACTCTCGGATCTGGCAGACGATGAAATTGAAGAATCTTTCCGGCGTGTGCACGTCATTCCGTTCCAAGGAGATCCACTTGAGGCTCTTATAAAGATTGGGCAACGATGCCGGGATCTAGTGGTCGAGTTTTCATCCGGCCACTTGGGTTTATACGATACACTCTCTGCATCCCCGTTCAAAGACACCTTTTCTAGTATTCTCTCCGATCTTGAAGAAATCCGAGCTATGGGAATAAGTCCCATGCTTGAGCTTTGCACTCGACAGGGGCTGGTAGATAAGCACGCGATTCTCGATGCTAATTTTATGAGGACGTCAATGATGCTGAGAAACGCCCCTTTAGGTCCCGAGTTCTCTTGGATAAATGTTCTGGGGCTAGCAAAGTGGCTGACGAACAGCGAGGGTACTACGAACTTGAATAAACAGCAAGACGGATATATATGCTACGATTCCACCAACCACCCACTACGAGGGACGAAATACTGGCCCCGTAGTCCTTCCAGTCAACCCAAGAATTACCCATGGAGTTCGATTCACCCTGGCTTTGTCCATAACCTTAAATTTCACAAACATCCCATGCCTAGACAAGAGGAAGTCAAGTTAATGTTCATGACCAATCAACGAGTAGGACACGGGCATACCCGCTTGGTATACGGAGAAGAGGCGTAGCATTTTAATTGATTACTTGTTGTAGCGAGACTCATTTATGAGAAGAGTTATGAACGGCAGAGTTGGATTTTGTACAAAAGTTGTGCACTCACGTCTTCGAACTTACACATCTACATCTATCTATACCGGTTGGCCTGGATGAAAGTGCATATAGGAGAAATGGCTTGTATTATAGTAATTCCGTTTCGAAGGGGGAAAGTGTAAGACTTGTTTAGTCCGGGCCTCGTTCTCGGGGAGTAACATAATTTTTATTAAAACTCTCTTGTAACGGCCTATGTGTCCCAAAACCCTTGTCATTAGTCGGCGTGTCTCTTATCACAGTAATATCTAAAGGCTTGTCTCCCAGAAAGGAACCAGTCACACATTTCACTCACACCTTATATGCCCATATCGTCAAACCCGTTGAACCCAGAGAAAGGCCCTTCCCAGCCTTCTTCCGCCTCGCTAACACCAAAAATAGGCCCCCACTCCATCTCGATCTCATTGAGCGGTACGCCTATCTCCGCCGCTCCACTGCTCACTCCGGGCTCGAACGATACCTCTTGCCAAGAGCTCCCAGGCTCCCATAACGCTAACTGGTTTGTTATGTGACTCCCCGCCGGCGCGACGCTCGCCACGCTAAAGTCAACGTCAAATGGTGCCGTGCCGTCGTGTTCCGTTAGGTCATCAACCTCTATAACCCTCTGGACTGTTGACATCTGGGATGAAGCCGAACCGGATAGTACCATTTCTGTACCCAGGCCGTTGGGGCCAATAGGCTCAGTATCCCTATCGTCCCACCCGATGTCGTAGGAAGCACTATCTATTTTGCTTCTATCAACTCTATTGCGCTCATGTTCTTCAATTTCATCCGCCGTTTCACCTTCTTCCGTTTCATCCTCCTCGCTTTCATCACTTGAATCAGATGATGCTACACTATAGTAGTCATCATCACTATTGTACCCCCCCCCGCCGGGTGCGCCAATTATTGGTCGCCTCCTCATAACAAAAATAAATATCAGGGAATAAAGATGACGGCTTATCATGAAGTAGCTGGTCGCTGTGCCCCCATGATCCGTATTGCTTGAGGTAATCCGCAATAGTGTGATGCCCCGCCCTATTCGCAAAGCCAACAGATCGAACAAAATATATTCGCATTTCCCCATCGATTCGTGCGCCCATTTTCAAAAGGAATTGTACCACTGGAGCACTAAAAGTTAGTTAACACTATCTTAATTATAACTTATAATAATTTCTGGAGGTTTTGGACACGATCTCGGCCTTTAATGGCACATTTTCCGTTCCAGAAAAAAGAAAACAATGGAGAAGATAGTCCTAGGAGAACTCACTGTCCAGCCTTCCCCTGTCTGCTGCACCTTCAAGGGCCGTGCGGCCAAAGCGTTTAGCTGGTAGCGCATTTATATCCGCCCCATACGAAATCAGTAGTTGGGCTATTTTAAGATGCCCTTTAATGGCTGAGTATTGCAGCGCTGTTGCCCCCTTCTCCAACTGCGCTGGGGGGTCTGCTCTAGCTCCCCAGCTGAGAAGGAGCTTAACCAAGTGCAAATGGCCTTTGTTGGCCGCAAATTGCAGTGCTGTTGCGCTTCCGCGAGACGTTGCGTCTATAAAATCCACTCTAGCTCCGGCGTCAAGAAGAAGGCGGACTATTTCGGTATTGCCAGTCCACGCGGCCAGAGATAAAGGGCCGCAGTTCACAAAAAGGCGAAGTGGCGTATAAGCGTTGCAAGGAAAATCTAAGCAATCGATTATTTTGATATACTCGCGTACCTTTTGCGTGTTGCCCATTTCAATCGCGTGGACGAGAAGTGCCCTGTGGAACGAAAGGTCCATAGCTTGGAGAGGGAATCGATGCCAAAACACCTGTTGGATGGATTCATTAACATCTCCCGTTAGCAGCCACATCTCTTTATAGTGAAGGGAATATCCTCGTTGAATCATCGCTTCGATAACATGTTTGTTCTCAGACAAAATGGCCGCGCAAAGCGGCGTCTGTTGCCAAGCCAATCCGGTTGCCATCTTGCGTGACCTGGCCGAACCCCCAATNAAAAGGGTCCTGTAAAAAAATGGATACCGCGTCCCAGTCATGATTACTTATGGCGGAGACGAGTGACGAAGCCTCAATACTATCAATCCCTCCTGCGTGCCGATAGCTAGCTAATCGCCGAGCTATGGAATAGTCCTTCAACTTCATGCCAACATCTATAGCCGTCGAAAAATCCTGGGACCTATAGGTCCCTCCGGAAGAAAAGTACTGGGAGATAAGTGCCTTATTTTGCGTCTTAATGGCAGCTTCCAGTACTGTGTTACCGAATTTATCAACCCACGAGAGGTCCGCCCCCTTGGAAATCAATTCCAAAATCAGGGCGTCGTCGCGCAAAGCGGCTGCTTGCATCAACTCTCCACCCAGGAGACGTGAGTGAGGCATAAGAAGTCTCACTATCTCAATTTTCTCATCGTCCGCGACACCTTCTTGGGCACTCTCTTGGGCACCCTCTAGGGCAAACTGGAGGGTGCTTTCACAAGTGTCCGGCAGATGCATCGCCCCCTCATATCCATCTCCGGAGTAGCGCACATTGCAATCTGCCCCGCGAAGTAGGAGCTGCTGTACCAGGCCTGTATTCCCGTAGTAAGCCGCAACATGTATTGGGGCAAGTCGTCGTGTCGTACTGTGCCCGTCGTTTCGTGTCGGTCCAATGTCAGCCCCTAGTCTCAATAAGTTCTCAGCAATAATTGTATTTTCCGTATCCCATGCCGTTGCAGCCAAAGGCGTTATCGCCCCCTTACTGACTGCTATTACCTTGGAGTGTCGGTCTAAAAGTTTTAATGCCGTATTCACATCTCCAGCGAAGCATGAAAAGAAAAAGGCTTCTAGAATGACACGCGTGGAGACCCGCGGGGGGTATGATATGACCGGCAGGAGTAGCCTTCCGATTATTTCCTCATTTCCCGCAATGATGGCAAGGTATAAGGGCATGTAGCCTGTCCCATGGGCTCTGATCTCCTCATCAAACCAATGTCCACAGCATTTGCACCATGAACATTCAAAGTATTGAGGCAGGATTACGCTCGCATCTTTTTCCATGAAGAATTTTTCGATGAGGAACTTTGCCGCCTGTGCGTCACGTTTAGCGATACACATCGCAATTGGCGATATTAAGTTTGAACCTGGATATGGGCAGAAACAACACGCCGAATAGTCGCTTATTATGCCATGGTCGTCAAGTAGTTGGAGAAATTCCATTGATGAAGTAGAATTCGCACGGGCCGCACAGGCGATCTCTAGAACAGACACATAATGGTGGCCGTCGAGACTTGCCCCAGCATGTAACAACATCTTACCAAGGCGGGTATCATGCGTGAAGGCTGCTTCCATCACACCACTCCACATAAACATATGCATTTCCCGATGTATATTTATCAATCCACGCTTTAGTTTCCAATGGAGATACCCGTAGGTCATTATCGGAAGATCAGGATTCACACTTTTAGACTCGAGAAGACGCGACACGATTTCATAGTGTTTCTCCCGAATCGCAGACCCGTATACAGCCTCTCTAATAGCCTTCAATGTCACGCAGTCGTCGAAAAGAATGCATGATAACATTTCCGGATCCGTACGTGAAACCGCCTCAACAAGATGAAGCACGAATCGGTCATGGAGCCGTAGTATCTTATCATCCCCGCAAGATGGGAGCATCTTGTTTGAGAGGCGAAAGAACATCAGTTTTAGAGCTTCTCTAGTTATCGATAAAGACGGGTCCCCTTGAGCTAAGATATCGGTTTCCTGTTGCCCATTTAAATCGTCGTCTGGGATTGCGTTGGTAAGATGAAGCATTCTTTCACGGAGATCGACAGGATTTCTGAAAATCTCGAACAGAGACATATATGTGCTTTCCTCTTCGTACTCGACAGCGGCTGTTTTAGAGCGAAATGAAGCAAAGAGAATCTTTAGAAGGGCAGACGGGCCTCGCAATCCTCGCAATTAGTTAGTTAGCATGCGTGATCAAGGAAAACTCGTAACTTACTAGACAATATGTTATTATTGAAATCGAACCACGAAAGAGCCGGCCAGGTAATATGATCAATGATGATAGGACTCTGGGCTCTAACAATAGCACCATCGAGAGCCTCGGGGCTATGTGCTAAGTGATTATTAGTACTACATTAGAATGTCCCTTCTAGTCATCGAACATACCTCTCTTTCCAAATTCGCTGGCAGTAGGAATTGGCGTGTAACGCTGTATGTTTTTGCGTACCTTTCCTGGAGAAAGAAGCTTCCCGAATGCGGTAACCTCGGACTGCCTCCCTGCTCTCTTTTCAAGTTGATGGCCGAGATTCTTCCAATCCTCCTTTTTTGCATACTTCCTGGCGCCCCATTTCTTCAATTGGTATTCATACTGGCTCTTCCTGGGGACAGTTAGCACAGAAGGCACCGAAATAAAACTTAACTTACTTCTTTGAGAATCCATGCTCTTTTTCCATATAGCAAGCGACCTCATGGAGAGGAGTGTTCTCAAGTAGATAGAGGTGCAGTATGGTTGCTTTATGCCGTTCCCAGTTATCTGACGACATAGCTAATAGTGTAGAGATAGAGTGAGTAAAGAGAAAGTGAGAGAAACAGATGCCGCTATGATTGTAATGAGATATAACTAGATAGCGAAGGGCCGAGTCGTTTTGCTTAATAGAGCGAGATGGGTTCTGCNTTTTTTTATAAGAACGCAGCAGAGGAGGATCGAGACCCTAACCGGTCTTTAAGTAATCAGAGGATATGAGGATGGTACCTTGGGGCCTACCCTTTCCCCCCACTAACATATCCTCCCGAGGCGATGTGGTTGGCCAGTGCCAAAATCACAATGCAGTTGTCATGCACATGATCAGCTTTTAATAACTCGATGATTGGATGAAACCAAAATTCGAATGCACAGGCAGTCAAGCGAAGGCTGAACAGTATGGGGGCTGGCTCTGCCTAATCGCCTTGATCCTAGTCTAGAATATGCAATCCTCGTGGCCTGGTCGTTATAAACATACGCAAGAGATGATTAATAGGTCAAACAAAGTCTTACGTATATAGAACCACCCATTTACCCCAATTATTTTAGTGATCTCCGACTGTATTAAACTAAAGTAATACTTTACTTAACACTATATAACTGCTCAATAAACGCCTTTAGGTTTCTCTAGTTTTCTGGTACCTGTGTAGGTCACCGACTGCTGAAGTTAGTAGCCTTGTTAAGTACTCCAGGCGCGCCTATTGCGATACAGTTCTTCGCTGCAGCTTCGGCTCCAATATGAGATTCTTGAACGTGGCGGACAGTCTTATAAATTGCGTTATTGCCTACAGCAAAGCGTATGACTACGTACAGGTGTTCGTATATAAAGCGATCAACGTTGCCTCCTTTAGCAGTAAACTATCTTGCTGTAAAACTATCCTTCTCGAGCCTCCGCCCCTAGGATGCTACATACACTGCACGATCAAATTTGCCTGCGGTGCTGTGCTCCTGATTGGTGTGCTCTCATTGGTGCTATCGCCAACGGCGGAACCATAAACGTGAGTGCCGTGTCCGTTATGATCATTGGTAGAAGAACTATATACCATGAACCATCCAATTACACGCTTTCCGAATGCTTCGTGAACTGACTCATCCTAGCCGTTACGAAATCCACCATCTGCAACGGCGACGACTCGCCATTACCCCTCGTAGCCTTTTTATTGGGTGCTCGGACAAGAACCAGTAATAGGCAGCGAATTGGCGCCCAATATATATCGCGCATGATTGTGGTACAACACTATCTCGCCTGCATCTTCAACCCTGCGTAAGTTGTCAATAGACGCTATGGCCGTGATGTAACGATGTTTGGTAGACAGCCGAGCTACGTGAGGGAAAACATGGATTTTATCGTGGCACTAAGATTTCTCCTTTAGCTCCCTTATTAATTCTGCATGATTGAATTCCGTGGTGCGATGAAACATCACGTATACCTCAAGTATTCCATCGTGCGTGTTTTCATCCTGTATGAGTTCTGCAAGCCAGGGTATGATTTTGAACTTATCCCCGAAGTAGCGCACGTAAGCGATACAATCGAGGTTGCGAAGCCGTTCTAAATCGCGAGCGTGGTACCGGCAGATAACCATATTCCTGCAGAGGCGTTCGAGTAACCGAACTCCTAGACCGAGTATCTCCTGTGCCTCGTCCTCAAGGAGAGGGGCGCGGCTTTGGAGCAAAATGTAGTCGCTCTCCGCTCAAGGCGAGATCGTGGGTCCAGATAACTGGTCGACTGGAATGCCATTAACTACAATACGGTACATGGGTGTACCTTGGGCCTAGAAATTGAGTAAGTGCTAGTTTACAAAAGAAAAGAAGCCGCTCATTTATCATCTAGGCTTACCTTCCGTCCAAGCCTGCCCACCAGCAATCGTGAGCTAAGTTTACGCGGAACCCGTTTACGATTCGTCCCGGAGCCAAGGAGCAGTGTCAGGACCCTTTATGCGTGTGGTGGGTAATAGACTCTTGTTGTTGCGCGAGGCCCATAAATCCTCTTTGCGTACTACCCTACCGATATACAGGAATGCCTCCTTTATTCACTTCTCCTTATACTCCACGATCACTTCCTTTGGTGTAGCTGCACATCTGGTGCAGCCTTGTGGCAAGTAGCTTCATTATGCCAGCATTGCCTTTCCGCGCGCCGAGAATAAGTGGCGTCATCCCTTCCTTATTCACCACGTTTGGGCGGGCTGAGCTAGATAGAAGTTCCTGCGTCATTTCAAAGTGTTCACCGTCGACTGCGTAGTGCAATGCTATTGACCCCAAGGTGTCTCTCACCTCTGGGCCTCCTGCCCAGTCAAGGGGCTGTTCCACGAACCAAGCCTTCCGCCATAAACGTGCTATTCTTACGCACCTCACCCTATCCACTACTCCAATCTACTCGAGGACAGTAATATTGTGAATATTGTGAGGCCTATTAACGTTAAAGTAGCCTCCCTCGGTAACCGACCTCTACGGAGACGTTTCTTAGTAAAGAGCTACCTTGCTGATAACTACGCCTAGGGTATGGCTAAGCTTGAATTCTTCTGGGATGCCTTGGGTCTGCGCGAATCGTCTTATACACACATTAAAGACTGGGCTAGACCTTCGAGGGCTGCGGGGACGCAACCCTGGTTGCTGAGGCTGTCTGTAGCAATTGTGCATGAAAACGATTAGTTGTCCTAGAACCCAACCCATCAAAGAAGGAAGCAAGGCGACATGCACACACTGGCCCGCGGGGTCTCCTAGTTAGACACGATTATAAACGCCATGTGGCTCTGGCTACAATTGATCATTGGTAGAGTATTCTGTAATATGGACGGATAAAGATAAACTGAGTCGTAACGTTCGTTTTGATTCGTAACTCAAATCGCAAGGTTACTCGGCGATGCTGCGGGACATATAACAGAACCGACCAACCAAAACCTCGCCCGTATTGCCGGATGCCCACCTAACCCCCACTAGACCGATGCCTTATTCCACGTTCCCTAAGACCAACGGTTAAAAGGGAATTGTACAAGAAGCTGAAAGTTTGACATGACTTGAAACAATCAAGGGTATCGAGGCGCTCACGCTCTGCACCCCTATCCGAACCCTAACGCCGAAATGATGGCCTACTGCGCCCCTGTCGAATGTTGAACTGATAAAATTAGCAAGTGCCGCAGAGATAACTCCCGCAGCAGTCCCTAAAGGAGAAAAGCGTAATAGCGCGCATAGAGTTTGAAATGTTCAAAGTAAAGGTGGAAAAAAGATTGGCGCCAAGTTCGTACGAAATCTTGGGAGGTGTGGGATTACATCTCCATTCGAGCGGCGATATCTTCACTCACGCCTCTCACTGAATGAAGGGCCATATCCTCATCCAAATCCTCGCTCCCGCTTTCGTCATCCTCGTACTGATCGCTTTCCTCTTCCTCAGTAGATGTATCTCTCAAGGGATCAATATCAACATCATCGTCAGGGTTCCAGACCAAACCTGGCTCATCACTAGAAGAATTCGGCTGTTAGAAGGCAGTAGTGATATAAATGAGTTGACTTATTCTGGAGGTTATAGAGGGATTGGGGAGCATGTCGGGGCAAAAATATCGATAACAAAATAAGAGTTTCCAGAAAACGTACTCCTCGTCATCGTATTCATCCTCGTCGGTTATAATACGACCGGCAAGGTGATCGCCGAGCCAAAACCTGGCGCGCTTATTTGCGCCAAAGCTACCGGCTAATGGGGTAGCATGTCGTTTGGTACTACAGCTGCTCCCTCGTCTGTGTGGTGCCAATGCAGGAGAGTTCATCACAACCGGTAGGCCTCTAACATACAAGTAGGCAACCCGCCTCATCTTCTTATTGAAAAAGAAGTAATGCAGGCGCCATATAGCAGCCTCGTCGCCATCAAAAGGATCATCCGGAGGTTGGTAAGAGAAGACCGTGCAATCCTTTAGCGTCATCTCTTTGTCAAGCATATTCCACATTTGGGGGCCCCAAGCAGGACTATTCACGGGGAATGCGCCTGCCGCTGTTGTGGCGGAAGGAGCGTTACCATAGTCACGATACATAGCGACCATATTAGGCGAAAGTAGCGATGTCCCAAGCGGACGAACACTATTTAGAGTACTATCGATACTGGCCATAACATGGCGGAGGTTTTTCTCGCGACGGAAATCCGTCGGGCGTAAGACGTGCGAGAAATCATAGTCAGGATGGCTGGCGTTTAGTGTCGCAATGAGATAGGCAAATGTCCGTCGGCTTGAGATCTCGCTGAGCGGACCGAAAGGACTAGAGCGCGATAAGTTCAGCGACCCAGCCATTTCCTTTTGCTGCGGAGGGGATAGAGAAGCGCCGAATTTCAGCAGTGCAGCATGCTGCGACTCGAGGGAACACTCGATTGATTTGTATAGCTTCTTATCGGAGCCGGCGGCTTTCGTAGTATATAAATCGCACCCACCGGTGACGTTGCAGTCCGGGGTGCTGAAGTTCAGCGCCGAGGTAATGACGTCGAAATCGCGAAGAGGTAAATACTGTACGAGACTCACAATTAGCATGCGGCGCATCTTAGAATTCCATCAACTAAAACGTAGAATGAAACAAACCTTCATTGTGGATGCCTATTTTTGACTGTCATTCGAAAATGATGGGGTATGGCGAATGCGATGTTCTGGATGACTACGCTCTAAGAGTGGAGGGTGGAGCAGTCGGATGACGTCGCGTGGTTGGAAATGGGCGGTCAATCGACGGCTTCGACGACCTTGAACACACAACAATCCACGAGGTCGAGTTGATCGAGGGCGAGATTGACGCTCTAAGTCGGGGTAGGAAGACTGTGAATGAAATAGCAATTGCCTTGTCCTAACCACAAAAGCAGTCACGTGTACTATGTATGATGTGTCCCTGCGACGATAGTTAAGGGGCGGAACGATCTAGACGAGACAAAGGTCCGTCTAGTAAGCACTGCGACAAGGGCGCATCGTGCGATAATACTTATAAATTGGTGAAGAGTTGAGGAGAATGCTGCGATAAAATAGTATGCACAGCGTAGGTGAGCGGATTACAGAGCATGCGGTTGTAGACTGTGAAGTTGGCGTTGCGCTGCTGCCCAGGGGAAGAGCGCAGAGTATAGGCTTACATGAGCGGGAGGGATGGGTACTTTGGGCGAATCAGTGAATCGGTAGAGGGTTGGAGGGAGACGTGGATGGTGGATGGGTGATGTGTGGACGCTGGAACGGCTCTGATTGATCAGCTGCTGCAGCTGTCGCTTGCTGTTTGGCTTAGTATGTCTGCCAATCTTGGCCCCAAAGGATATACCTATCCTTG
>JAPUUL010000346.1:0-20424 GCA_029590625.1 Lasiodiplodia mahajangana
CGATATAGCATATCGAGACTTATCGTGCACAGAAGCGTGTTAGTGTGTATATGAGGCTCCACCTGGCGTTTCTAGATGTGCACAAGGACGTTCACCTCTCTCTACGTCACATTACTATCTGCAGTATCGCCTATCTCTACGGTACTGCGGGCGTGTTTAGAGTATTAAACAGCAACAGATATGTAGTCAAGAGTAAATGACGGCATAGCCAATAATTCAGTAGGACAGAAATAATGCTGCGGTGTACGCGTATGGTAAAACTATGTAACCTATCGGACAACGTTAAACAGGGGTAGATCGTACCTTGCCTATGCGTAAGCTATGTATAAACCAACGACAGGTCTCTCGAATACAAAATACGTCAAATGAGCCTAGAACTGACCCAAACCGATGTCGCACCCCTAGAAAATGAGAAGCGATCGTCCGGAGCCATTTCCATAACAGACTACACGTCTCAAATAAAGATATAGACTAGCTCGGCATACATCGAATAAGGCGTTGGGTGGCGAGGGTTGAGACGAAGGCTCGGTGAGGACCCTTTGTGCAGTTATAAAAGTTGGGACGAATGAATAGGTAGGGCTTGGCGATGTTGCCGTCATCGTATCCGGGGTTACCAAGGCATCACCCCTGACTAGAAGGCGTTAGGCCCTAACCTGGCATATATCAAACCCGGCGGTATATAATAGACCTACATAGGATAGCAGAACTGCGTCATCGTAGTCACCTCTCTGTCTGTTGATACAACCCCCTATGTTGTCATTCTCTATGCTTATGTTGGTTTGAAGATTGAAAGTATGTTGTCATAGTCACTTGCTTGTCCATTGCTAAATACCTAGCCTTCTAATATCTGGGTATTTGGATAGCTCACGCTGGGATTACTTCATCTTCTTTGGGCTAAAATGGCTGGTGAAGGATACTAGTAATGCTCAGATCAGCCTCAGATGAATCTGAAGAATCAGGGCTTGATTATTTCGGCGCCTGCAATTACCACCGTTAATGCGACGCACTAATACAAGTATTTCCTCATCTATTGTTGTGATGTCTATCCCGGTTCCACCCGCCTTTTCCATGCCAGCAACCGCATACCAATGCGCCTGGGATTGGCGATTAAGCATAGAAATTGACAGTCTAAGCAGAAAGTAAGCCACAAGCAACAGGGATGGACGGGATGCTGTAACAAACTTACCTCCTTCTTCTTGGCTTGCACCTCTGCGATGGCGTCCACGTAATGTTCGTGGCTAATCTTGTTCTTTCCCATCCGCAGGGCAATCATACCCGCCTCAACACAGACGGCCTTTAGCATAGCACCACCAAATTCGTCTGTACTACGTGCCAATTCTCCCCAATTTACACTGGCATCTACCGTCATTTTACGTGAGTGAATCTTTAGAATTTGGGCTCGGGCCTCCTCGTTTGGGAGGGGAAACTCGATCTTTCGATCCAGACGTCCCGACCGCAGCAGGGCGGGATCAAGGACGTCGACACGATTTGTGGCGGCGAGAACTTTGATACGGTCGTCGGATGCGAAACCGTCAAGTTGGTTGAGCAACTCCAACATAGTTCGCTGAACCTCTCTATCACCGCTCTTCTCACTGTCGAATCGCTTGGTACCAACAGCATCGAGCTCATCGATGAAAATGATCGCAGGCGCTTTCTCCTTGGCTAGTGCGAAACAGTCTCTGACCAACTTAGCGCCGTCTCCTATAAACATCTGGACAAGCTGCGGTCCAGCCAGCTTGAGGAATGTGGCGTCGGTCTGAGCGGCGCAAGCTCGTGCAAGCAGCGTCTTACCGGTACCTGGGGGGCCGTACATCAGGGCGCCTTGAATAATATTAGCAAAACGTTAACTCTTTACGCGGGAGAGTTGTGTTGACCTTTAGGCGCCTTGATGCCGATCTTCTTGAAGCGCTCAGCCT
This sequence comes from Lasiodiplodia mahajangana, assembly GCA_029590625.1. NCBI lineage: Eukaryota > Fungi > Ascomycota > Dothideomycetes > Botryosphaeriales > Botryosphaeriaceae > Lasiodiplodia > Lasiodiplodia mahajangana. Next base: position 1,917 of record JAPUUL010000346.1, read on the forward strand.
CCTTCATGGGCCAGACGATGGCCTCAACTAGCTCCTCAATCTGTTTATCTAGACCGCCGACATCGGTATATTTCTCCGTAGGCTTTTCGTCTACTTCCATTGCCTTAACACGACTGTCGTATTCAGCAGGTAACGTATCTAGAATGAGATATGAATCCTTGTTCACTCCGATGAGGTCGCCAGGCTTCAGAGTTTCCGGGTCGACAAGGCCGATTAAAGGTAAGAAAATGGTCTGTCTCGTAGATGTCTTGATAACAGCAGACTTGCCCACTCGAGTGGCGTCCAAGTCAATGTTCGCACCCTCCTCGGATGATTCGGCCGTAGGGTCGAGGTCTAACAACTCAACGACGTTGCCGACGAGGTACGGTAATTGCCTATGGTCAAGTTAGCCCTTGTGGGAATTCAGTAGAGCCAATGCTGGGACGAGGCCAACCTGTTGTTAGCAATCTTTTCGACATTCTCCTTGATCTTTTCCGCCATGGTAGCTTTCTCGTGTGACAGGCGTTGGAATTCGCTCTTCATGATTCTGGCATCGTTCTCGAGGAGGCGCTTGCGGGTTTGCAGGTCTTGTGTGCTAAGGCTGAGGATCTCCTCATCTAGAATCTCGTCTTCTTCAGGTTGCGCATCCTCCATTTCGGCATCTCCGTCATTGTTTGCCCTATTGTTCCCGTTACCCTGGCCTTCATTCTTCTTATCCTTGTCGTCCTCCGACCCGTGGCGCTCGACGCCTTCCATGCCCTGAATGCTCGACATCACTGAGCAGAATGTCGTTGGCCGGGGGGTTTCGAAGTAGTTGGTAGGTTAAGCGGTGGGGTGGTTGAGAAAGAAGCGCCGGCCGTAGCTGGAAATAAATTTGGGAGAGGGTATTATGTTGCGCAGGTCACGGAGGTGTGTACAAGAGCACTACCTAGGATAGATGGATTAAGATGGGTGAGGGTTTGTCTGGTGGCAGAGATAGATGATGATGATCAATCGAGACAGCTTCCAGCTTTAGATCCGACTCGGCTAGGCTAGGTTGATGAGCGATGAGCTCCAAGGCAGGCGCTGGCGCGTAATCAGGCCAATGCACAAAGCGGGGCGCTAAATCCCCAATCGTGCATGTAAGGCAGGTAGGTACATGTAGCTGCTGAGGCGCGGCAGAAGTACAGTACAATGCTGTAGCTGCACAACGCTGTACAGCAAGAGTAGCAGTACCGCAAGTCGCTCCCAAGGCCTTGAAAATAGGTACTTTCAAGAACACTTGATGTGTATCTTATAAATCCGTATCAGAGCGCTGCTAAGCACCTCGACTCAGTACTTGCGGCTCTGTCATCCCGCGCCCCGGAATACCTACCGAAGCTCTAGACTAAAGTTCTGGGCCATCTCAGCTTTCGAATTGCACGTCATACCGATTACGATTAACCCGGAACGTCTGGCAGTTGCGTAGAGGCGACTGTGTGCCCCGGAACACCTTGGTTGGGCGGACGTTGGCATACTGCTGGAAAGGCTGGCAGATGGCCAATCTTAGCCCCCAGAGGGAGATGTGGTCTGGGACATCTGTAGTGTGTCAGTAACACCGTCTTGGACTCGGCCCGCTGTGTGGAGAGCGGTCGATGATGTTGCAACGTACCTGGTGCGCCAACAGCACCGAATAGAATCGCGTCATGTTTTTTCAACTGCTCTAGACCACCATCAGGTATGTACTTGCCGGTTTTCTTATATGTGTCCGAGCTCCAGTCGTAGTGTGTAAAATTCAATTCGAAAGTGCCTAGAGTCTCAGCTAGACTATTGAGGACCTCAATGGCCGCGTCCACTACTTCGGGGCCAATACCATCCGCTGGTATTGAGGCGATACTGTAGGACTTGGACGCGGCAATAGCGGAGGGTGACATGGTGTAGATTTGGTTACCCAGATATGTATTGTATAGAATCAGTGTAGTATGATTGGAGTTGAAATCTTATCCAGGTGTCCTTCTTCGCCGGATCAGTTTTAACTTCTACACTCCATCGAAATTCGGATAGTAGTTCATGCATTACCCCCCATAAAGAGAGAACTCCAATTCCGATATTGATCTTGACTGCGGACTTGACCTTGTCCTGACTCTCGACCGAAACCCCACGAATTACGTCTTACACCGGACTTGACTTTGTCCGACCAATCACTAGGTCTAGTTTACTGACCCCAAGAACCCCTAGCGTGCCTCAGGGACCCATCACTCATGGAGGGGCATTCTTCACATGTGACTATATGAGATAATGCATTATGGAATGATAAGGCGATCTATGATAGGAAGCCGACATTGATAACTTCTCAGATCGTATCGAGTTTTGAGGTGGTCGCAACAGCCAAATGGCAATCGATAAGGGGGCTCTTGAGCGGGTGGTCTCACTGTTGCTTCCAAGCATACAAGCACATAGGGAACACACGCAAGATACCCATAGCCCATTTGTATTGGGTCTTTCCGGTCTGCAAGGGTCAGGCAAGTCTACATGGGCGAGCAGTCTGGCGAAAGTGCTGAGCGACAGTCACCACCTAAAGACGATCGTGCTGTCTCTAGACGATCTATACCTCCCGCATACTAGACTCGTCCAATTAACTGCGACCAATCCGAGTAACAACCTTTACCGCAATCGAGGACAGCCAGGAACTCATGATGAAGTCCTAGCTAAGCAGTTCTTCGACGACCTGTTGAGTGGGAAAGACGTGGCCCTGCCCAGGTTTGACAAGAGCAGGTTCAATGGCGAGGGTGATCGAGTTCCAGAAAACGAATGGGAAGTGGTGCGCTCTGAGCCGCTGTTGGATATATTGATCTTCGAGGGTTGGTGTGTCGGCTTCCAGTCGTTGTCCGATGCAGATTTAGAGGCGAAATGGTCGGGTGCGAGGGATGCGGTTCTACGCAGCAATAGCGACGGTGCCAGGGGAGCCTCGATCGCCTCAACTATGGTACTTGGAAACTATTCTCTTGAGGATATTAAACTACTAAACGACAACCTTAAACGATACAATGACGTCTTTATGGGCCCGTGTCATTTCGACTTCCTCATTCACCTCGACACCAACCGACTAGCGAACGTTTATCGCTGGCGAATCCAGCAAGAGGAGGCGTTGCGAGCGGCAAAGGGCACAGGGCAGACTGATGAGCAGGTTGTAGCGTTTGTGCGGGTGTACATGCCGGCTTATGAGTTGTATTTAGAGAGACTGCAAACGGAAGCCTTTGCTCCGAAAAGGGATACGGACGCAGTGACACAAGTTCGGGTATTGCTAGGCGATGATCGTGAAGTTACCTCGGTGACAGCGTTATAGAAGTTGGTCAGTATGTAGTGTAACTATGAGTTTAGACTATCTTAGATTTCCGTCGAGTTCTAAAAGCCAAGAGTAGAAGCGGTTGGGGGAGGGGAATGCGGGGAAATACTACCAAAAAAGGNAAAAAAGAAAAAACATACAACACCAGGGATTCGCTGGTCGTCACCGACCCAACTACTAATCTGGCGGTATCTGGCTTAGCTATGGGGGAGCGGACGGGACCCCGCGTTTTCCAGATCCTATGGTCGTATGTGTCGTTCTACACTACCAATCGAGCTTATAACCCTATCATGTACCATGCGCTCTACTACGACATTCTCTTTATTCAGTATTTGGATTATATCACGAAACATAGTTGATGTCTCCGATGCTTCACCATCATTGCTATTTAGTATTATCTAAGCTAAGGACCAAGTGCTTTCGCAAACCGACTAGATTCAAGAATGGGCGTAGGTCAACAATTGGTCTAGAGAGGGCCGTAGCAATACCATCAAGCTCCTCGCGCCTGGCAGTGCGTTGTTCAGCGACCTTAAAAATACATATTTCTACGTGATTTCGCAACAGCCTGCGCTCTAGTAGAAAGCCCCGAGCCATGAATGGGAGAATGAGAGTCGGGCATTAATGCTGACGGTGTTAATGGCGGTCCGATCGTCGACGGGGTAAACGTCCCCGATTCTTGCGATGGAAGGCGGTAATCGGCGGCTGTGGGTGACTGAAGAAATGTTGAATCCTGCACTTGGGAACTTGGTGATATAGCGTCGTGGCTAGGCCCGAAATCTGAGGGAGTTGCCATCGTTGGTCCGGTTTGCGTTCTTGACTGGCCGCCGAGCCCGACGTTGATAGACCACGGGTCCCCGGCTCGGCGGTTGAGAAACCACGCCTTCGCCTGTGCCCGGTCTCCCTGTTTACACGCTGGAGTTAGTAATTACCGAAAAGAGTAAGATTTCAGCTCATGTTTCGGGAGCATGCAGGCGCAATGAGGCCGAAAATATGCCAAAAGGGGGAAATAATGACTCCAGGGAACTAACTAGGGGTAAACTAGCCCACTTCTCCATCATGTCATTTTTAGTCTGGGCGGGATTCGAATGTCCGGAATAGGCGCCGTGTTCAATGATACCCTCGTGTAACTCGCTCAACGCGTAGAAAAGCGCACGCTCTGTTTCCTGCAAACGAGTCTCTAGGGCGCTCAGAAAGCCGGCTGGCAGTCCCCTATTCCAAGCCGAATCAATAGAAGGATAGGATAATCTTGGCGCTGAGGAAGACGTACCTCTTGCCCTGGTCCGGGTACTCACAAGGTTGCGGGGCATTCACGCACTGCATGCAAGATGGCCTGGATCATAAAAGCCGTAGGGTTAGACATGAATTGTGTCTAAGAGGTAGGTATCCCAGGGCGCCTACAGCGTACGGTCGCACTATGAATAGTGATGTCAGCCCCTGGGCAGAGAAACTGTAGGGGGTTGAAGGCGTCTGGGGCTGACCCGCTGTTTCTTGGCCCGACATGAGATACAAGCTAGTGAAGCCATCGCTTCTCGTTGTCTAAGCAATACAGACTTTGGCTGCAGTGTCAAGTTGGCGGGCTTGTTTATCTCCCCGCGGCTCGTAGGCTTTGACCGACCGGCGTTTTTAAAAGCGTGTATGTTCTGTCGTAGAGGCTGCTAGAGTAATAGCGCCGGGCAAAGAAAACCCCGACTAACAGTGTTGTGGATTTTGGCTATACGTAATCAAGTTAGCCCGAAGTGGGAAATTCGTCGGTAGATCAACCGGCCTCCTCTAACACTTTGGACTGACGTCGCGAACAAGAGGAAATACCCCAGCGACATAAGATGAGGGCCATATACAGAAGCAAAAAAAGAGACACGATTGCCCTCGATACATCTGATTCATATGCATTGTCTCCCAGATAAGCCTAGGGCTGGCCGGCATCCGGCTAATGGTATTCGACGACTGGTAACCTAATGTCCCCGGGCTATGTCCGCTCAGAGGTAGCCGCTTCTGCCCCTTATTCCGTACCAACCTGCGTATATCAACCCCAATATCCTCGTATCTCCTTGAGACTTGAGAAAGTGGCATGGTTTCTCCAACCTACGGAAAAGATGAACACCCCACACGTAACCCTTGCCCTTCCCCAGACCGGTTCATGCCTAGTATCCGGGGAAAGTCAATGCCATGTGGAGGTTTCTCGCAACGCCCCGGCGTTCAACTACGATGAAGATATCCTTTTAAAGGCAGGCTGATGCCCCAATGCCCGAATTTTCTAGAGTTCAAACCGTCTCGGGGACGGCCTAGCGTCAGCTCATTGTCTTACCTCTGTCTTCTTCCGCCTCTTTGAGCACCAACTACCATGTCTTCACAAACTTCATACATGGGCTTACGAGGTCATGCTCTCCGAGTTGCCCAACTTGCCGCCGTGGTGGCGCCCGCCTTTACCATTTTCGGGTATAACCAGGCCGGCGTCGGGCCTCTCGCCACGCTCGAAAGTTTTGTGCGTATCTTTCCACAGCTCGACACGCTCGATAGCACGGGCGCGACCTTGGCCTTGAATGCCACTCGGAAAGGGGCCGTGATCGCATCTTTCCAGGTAGGAGCTTTGTTTGGCGCTCTTTCTTGCCTCTTCTTTGGCGATGGCTTAGGCAGACGGAAGGCAATCCTGCTGGCTTCCATCATCACCATCATTGGTCAGGTCCTCCAAGTCGCCTCGTTTAACCTGATCCAATTCGTGATCGGCCGCGTTGCCCTCGGTGTTGGCGTCGGTCAAATTAGTGTCATCGTTCCAATCTGGCAAGCCGAGTGCTCTTCTGCCGCACACAGAGGACGAGATGTCATCACTGCTGGAATATTCATGTGTCTTGGTTACGCGTTGAGTAACTGGTTGGACCTCGGCTTCTATTTTATCCCGCACTCGGCCTTACAATGGCGGCTACCGCTGGCAGTTTCTATCTCGCTATCCTTGGTAGTTGCCGTATCGATTTGCTTCCTGCCGGAGTCTCCCCGTTGGCTTGTAACTGTCGGCAAGGTAGAACAAGCTACGGCTAACTTAGCAGCCTTGAAGGGCCTCCCTGAGGATGACCAGGCCATTCGGACTGAAATCGCGTTAATCGAAGGCGCTATTGAATCTGCGGCTGACCAGAGAGTCTCTCTGATGGAACTGTTTAGGAAGGACGACAAGGATAGATTGTTCTATCGATTTTGCCTATGTTTCGTACTGCAGTTCTTTCAGCAAGCATGCGGTGGCGGCCTCATTTCCATCTACGCATCAACCATATTCCAAGAAAATCTCGGGCTCGACGCTGTTGTATCGAAGGTCTTGGCGTCAAGTGCTCTCACATGGAAGTTTCTCTGCTGTTTCCTAGCATTCTTCGCTATCGATCGCTTAGGGAGGCGTACTGTTTTTATGATTAGTGGTATGGGCATGTCAGTGTCGATGGCCGCTCTTGCGGTCAGCTCTAGTTTCCCGTCCACCAACCACAACGCGTCTATCGCTTCGGTATCCTTCCTCTTCCTGTTCAACGTGTTCTATCCCTTCGGTTTCCTGGGAGGTAACTTCCTCTACTGCACAGAGGTTGCCCCTGTGCGTCTCCGTGTGGCCATGAACTCCGTCTCGACTGCGAATCATTGGCTTTGGAATTTCGCCGTCACGATGGTAACGCCTGTAGCCATCTCTACAATTGGGTACAGATATTACATCATTTACGCAATAACATCGGCTCTAATCCCGATTGTGATCTTCTTGTTCTATCCTGAGACAATGAATAGGTTTGTGCCTCTATGTTACACCTATCATTCATTTGTTCAGATTCATTAACACGGTCATAGGAACTTGGAGCTTCTAAACAAGGTGTTTAGAGATGCTTCCTCCCCGTGGGAAATTGTATCAATGGCTCGAAAGCTACCCCAAGGCGAGCTTGCTGACGAGGACAGCGTGGACGATAGTACGAAGTGTAGTGTTGAAGAAAAGGAGCGTGTCTAGACAGATCCCGGTATATAATTAGCATTATATGCCTGCTGAAGGGTTCTGATATAGTTGATTGGTACTGAGTCCCCCCTAAAACTTACTTGAACTCATTGATAAGCGATGGGACGAATGCGTGTATAAAATTCCTATAATCCACGCTGTGTCCCACGTCTGGGTGGTGTAGATTTGTAGCTCTCCACTTCTGTCGCCGGTCATGAATTTGTCCGCCGGACTTTGTCATGTCCAGCCTTGGTACGATTCCTTGAGCGATGGAACCGGTACGTTATTAGGCGAGGTCTTTGAAGCGGATTCCGCCACAATCTACGGCTTCTTGGCCTATAATTCACCTGAAATCTAATAAAAGCTATGAACACCAAAGTTCAGGTCTGTTATGTTCTGTGTTGTTGACCCCTGAGTGAAGTTTGCAAAGTCGAGCGCGATGAGGGGATCAATATAGGTGTGGTTTGTCCCAGTTGAGTCGGGCACATCTGGATATTCAAAAGTGGCATTGGAGCCGATACCGGGATTTTCGGTTAGCGATAGATCTAGAGCATTCGTTGTCCTCGTCGATGAGTGTGTGCTTTGAAGTCGGCGGCTAGCACTTCTTTGGGGGGTAGGACTAAGGAATGTTAGTGTACATAAAATTGGCGTAGTTAGTTGATATACCTTCGTGGGTGGATGCGAGCCCGACGGCTACTAACTTGCGGTGACGTGTTTGAATTCAGGTTTCGGCTGCCTTCGGGATCATGTGGACCGGCGAGGTTTCTAGAAGTTTCATTGAAATACCTCGATTTTGCCGGGTTCGATGGACTTTTTCTACGCCGTGGCAGATTACGCTCATCGTATATCCTAGCATCGAGAAAGCCAGTGAGTCGTTCTACAGCAAGAATACATTTTTCTGGCCATGAGGTTTTCCGCAAGGATAATAATTTGAGAACTTGTAATGCGCGGTCAGCATACCTAGGACTCATGAGCCTTGTTAGCAAGGTAAAACCTATGAACGGTCTCACAAATCCAAAGATATTCTCACCTCCTGGCGGATACTGCTGTCGTCACTCCCTCTATAGCGGCGTACGTAAGTACGTAGCAGCTCATCCAGACCGACCAGGTTAATGATGGCCAGAGAAGGTAACCGCTCCTCACTCTCGGCCCTCCATTTTGATTTTCCTGGGAAATATCTGCTGTGATGTCAATAATAAATCGCGAAGCGTTGATGCACTCCTGAAAGGCAGCTTGAGACGAGAGTGTCCCTAGACCCGAGGCGAGAAGTGGTCTGTGAAGTGATAGAATCAACTCGTGTTGTAGAATAGACAGCAGCATGCTATGAGAAGAAGGAATGGAGGCAGCTGATCTACTGGAGTATTCGTTACGCACACTCTCAATTGAACTCTGCCTCGGTGACGGCGAACTAGTTAAGTCGTAAATTTCGTTGATCCATCTCTTCACTTCCGCTTGTACTCGCAAAACCCGCTCTGAGTCTTCATGCCTGAAGCGAATGGACTTGTTTCGCAATTCTAAAATCATGCCGCGGAGCTTAGCATGCTTTGATAACATAGTGAGTAGTTGTAGCTGTTCATTTTCGCTCCCTTGACCTATAACTCAGGTTAAACGATCAACGTGAATTATTCTGAGTGGCATTCCACTTCGGATATTGAAATACCTTTTCGGTCTCCCTCCAAACCGTGGAGCTCCTCCATTGGCAAGCAGACGTCAACGTCATCATCCCTAATACCCAAGGGTAAACCTAGAGTTTGGCAAACTACTCTATCCAAACAGTAAATAGACCACCACAGCCTTTTCCTCATCATCGCATGATGAGTATCAAAGTTAATAAATCGTCCGGGACATCGATGTAGACCCAAATTGAACGCCATGCGGACTATGGTGCCCCCGACTCTGGAGGCCATGTTGAATTTTAACATGGAGATCAGGAATAACTCCACGCATAGAGCTGCTTGTATGTTCTGGATGGATGCAGGGGTACCAAGTACGAAATTCAGGCTCGATGCAATATCTTCCTGATTCAAAAATATTAGATTCCGTGGAAAGGAGTGGCGGCGCCCTCCAATTTGCCGAAAGTCGGCAAGACATATTGAGAGGATAGACCGAACCAAGATCGCGTCAGCTTGGTTTAATGCTTCGATCCCATTTTCGCTCGCTTGCTCAAGAAGTCCAAGGAAACCCGGTCCATGCAATAGCGGAAATATCGGGTGCCAGTATTTGAAGTAGCTCTCGGTCCATTGGAGCATATCGTCGAAGTCGACAGCCCCGGTGCTGCCGGTGATCTCATCTGGATGCCAGAAAGGAGTGATGGATGGCCCATCAGGCGTTAAAGGGTCGGAGGCAGATGGCGCAGTAAGTTGATCTTCTTCCCCGGGTACTAAATCAGTGGCAACCTCTTGGCCGCTCCCGCTTTGATCCGTATGACTCCGTGCAAGGACCTCGGAGACAGTCCGAATGAGATGAATTCCACTGCTACTTCCGATGAAACGAGGGACGCCAGGCTCATTTCCGTCTCTCATGACGCCGCGCTCTTGAGCCGAGCCACCATTTTGTACGATGCGCCGTCTCTTGTTGGCACGACTAAAAGGCTCGGCATTTTCTCGGGCATCTACTGGTTGTGACCACGTATCGTTGTAGTCTTCATCCATTGGGGACGTCATACCGTATGGTGTAGGTACGGAAGCATAGTCATAGTACTATTAACTTCCTCGATAAGATGGACCCCGGTCTTCTTTTTGCTGATTTTGTTGTAGTTATGGAATGACGCGGTGTTCATGGAACGATTAGATACAGAAAGCCCCTGGCGGGTCTCCAGACCCGAAATACATAGGGTAAGTAAGTACCTAATCTAGGTACTTAAGTACTTGATCTATTGGAGCTTCAAAAAACGCAGCTGACGCTAGTCCCAATATAGCGCTATATTGCCTAACCAGGTTATACAAGTCCTAGTTTTTCTCTTCCCCGCGCGATACCAGGCCATTTTCCGCCAAAGGAAACAATCTCCAAACGAGTTGCTCGGTGCTGTCACGCCTGTGATTTACTTAGAATCTTAATGCACCCTTCATCTACCCAATCTTCGCTCGTTATAGACTATCTCTAGCTCGATATTTAATCTCTTACACCATACCTGGGCTTGTCTTGGGTTATGCCATGGGACTGATGGCCCTTGACCGCTGTGGATTGTGTTACCTCCAGACCCTGTGTCTGTGTGTATATTGCAATAGAATAGAGAGACTACTTAGGCAACCCGCATACTCCTAGTCCCTCTGGGTTGTCTGTCTACATTAGAGTCCTTTCACGGTCGCATACCTAGATGTTGCCTCTTCCTACTTAGATCGTGTTACAGTCTCCATTGTCTCTCCTCTTTGGCCCTATGAGGGTTTTTGTGGTTCTACAATCCAAATTACCGAAACCACACGCTCAAAACACCCTCTTCTCGTGGATGTTTTTCATGCTTTCATTCACACACATCAAATAGCCCGAAGACTTGTCCATCCCAGCCCACGAATTCCTCAACCCAATCTTCATGTCCCAATGAATTTTCGACCTCGAAAATTGACGGTGATAGAAGACGATTGGTATTCGCATGGTCACAATCCATCTTCTCCTGACAGCCCCGGCCTAAAACCCCATCACCCTCCGCGTACTTCGCCTTATCGATCATGTCGATATCGACTTGGCTGCATGGCGCGCCATACGAGGCGGACAAGTTTTCATCTGTCCCGCTCGTTGCGAGAGTGAGAAGACCCGGGGAATTTGGGATTATGGTCTCGTGGAATGGCTGCAACATTCCAACGGTGGCGTCTGCTAGAGGCGTTTGCCCATTGACGAACTCAAGAGCCTCATAAGGCACCCCCTCCTTTTCCCGCATGTCATGGGCTTCAAATCTCTCCTCGTCTATGTGGTTTTCATCTTTCCTGTCATCCAACTTCGTATAATAGTGACATCGCCTATAATGACTACGGTATTCACATAGGCAAGTATCACGGAAGCCATCATGATCCTCATTACTCCATTCCCTATGGTCCCTTAACAGTTGGGCCGCAGCGTAATAAGTCTCTACCTCGGCAAATTTGATCGCACGGAAGTACTGTCTGCGGAACGGGCCGTCCGTACGCACGCCCGAATGCAGCAGAAATTCGAGCATATCCAATCTCCCATGCTCAGCAGCTCCTTCAAGTGCAGTCCTCCCACGTTCCCTCGCAGCGGGTGCGTTGCAATCGGCACCTTCTGCAATGAGGAATCTGGCGATCCCTATGAAACCCCTTATTGCGGCCAGTTGCAGTGCAGTCGCTCCCCAATCTACCGCAGGGGCATTAATGTCTGCTCCCCGGTCGACCAATAGGCGAACAAGTCTGAGGTCTCCCCAGTCACAAACAGCCTGCAAAATTGTGTGCCGACCGTCGACTATGAGACGAGGGTCGTTAAAATCGATATTGCTCTCAATGAACCACTCGACAGCTGCAAGTAAGTCACTATCCAATGCGGCGTTAACGAGGATAGCATCTCCAGCTTCCATGTTGTTCAGAGTGCCAATCGATTCCAGCAATCTTCTCCACGCCCAGTGGTGTTTCCTCGAGATGCGAAAGTCTTCTACGGTGGGTTTGATGCCGATTCCAAGCAATAGATCTACTGTTGCTTCTCTCCCTGTTTCAATCGCAATCCCGAGCAGGGAAAAGTCTCGAGATTCGAAACGAACCGATACAGGTTCTAAGTCTACTGCGAAGTACTGTATTTCGATATCATAGTCCGTGGGAAAGGTAGAGAGAGAAGGCAAATAATGGATAGAGATATTTAGATGCTCTATATTTAGCCCTTCATGAAAGATTCGCACGAATAAGCCGAAGTCAATTTTTTGCTGGAGAAGCCCGTGGCGCGCCAATATCGAACACGTTGCGCTATCCCCGAAAAATACCGATATCACGGGGGCAAGACCCTCGAGACATTGCCGAACGGGAATGACGGAACTGTTATCCTCCAGCTGTCTTTTATCAAGCAATAATCCGAGAAGCGAGGTTTCGCCGTGAGCAGCCTTGTATGCAGCTTCGACTAATAACACTGGATTGTATCTCGTGGAATGGGAAGGGATGGAGTGGCTGATGGGAGGATAATGTGATAGCATGTGGCCCTCTGCCCAATGCCCCACAAGGAGATTTACCAGCTGTTTATCTCCTCGGCTTTTAGCATAGATGAACGTCTGCTCGTCTGGTGTGGCGCCTCTCTCAAGCATCTGGCCCATGAAGAAAACGGGATTCTTGCTCATAATAGCGGCGTACATATCACATTCTGTAGGTTTGGCACCTGCATCTAAGAGGGCTTGAAAAATCTCGATCTGGTTCTGGTATATGGCGAGGCACAACGCTGTAGCTCGAGGTAGGAGTCTCGACTCACTATAACTGAAGTAGCGGATCGGGAACATTTCAGATACGTCAGATTGATGAGCCGTATCCGCGCCGTAAGCTAATAGAAGACGTACTATGCCAATTTCTCCCAGAAAAGTAGCGTACTGAAGAGCTGAAAGAGCCAACTCGCTGTCACGTTCGGCCGGTGGGTTGGGCTGGGCACCTCGTTTAAGCAGAGTTTGGCATAACATATAGTTTCGCCTGCAAGTAGCTTCAACAAGTGGTGTGAAGATAATGATTTTGGATCCCCACGGCAAAGAACCATTATCAAAGCCCGCATCGTATTTTATTCCCTTGCTGGAGAAAACGAGTCTTCGTATAAGTGGTTCGTAGTCGAAACGTATGGCAAGAGCCAGTACCACTCCAGGAATCCGTAAACCTGTCGACACCTCCACCTTCATCAGACGATCCAGGATGAGCTTTGCGCCAGAGGTCCGGTCCTCCTGTAGGGGACGTGTAGCAAGTGCCACTAGACCGCAAATTAGTTGAACTTCGTCAATGTGCCGTTGCCGGCCCAGGACCAAACGAATCATGCGATACATGGAATCTTTGCCATTCCCTTCCCCCAAATGAGATAGTGCTGCGCAGGCAATAGGAGAGGGGTATTCGTACTCGTACTCATCCTCATCCTGGTGCGCCACGTGGTTCAACTCCGCTCCGTGATCAAGCAAAATCCAGACCATCCATGAGGACCTCATGTAAAGTGCTGCATAGATAGGGGGAACCTTGTAGTAAAAGCGGCCAAGGCTGGTGGCCTCTAAGTAGAAGCTTATCGGGCGATTGACAAGGGGTAGAATGTTCAAGCCGACTTTTACCAGTCGTTGCAAGATGTCGGCACGGCACAGACGAATGGTACTCGCAAAAAGTTTGTCGGCTAATGCTGCGACGGTTGGATTCTTGAATGCAAACAGTTCTTCCCAGGGGCATTTAAATAGACTCAAAATCTCAAATGCGGCCATGACCCTATTGTCTTCTTCGAGCTGGTCCTCTTCACGGCGGTTGAAGACACTGCTTCCCGGAAGGCTATTGGATACCAAGAAAAGGAATACCTGGAGTATAGCGAGTGGACTTATAAAACTCTGATGACGGCATGTTATCAACTCTGCCCGCTCAACGTGTTCTCCTGGTATCGCCTCTGGCATATATTGTATCAAAAACCCACGCATCTGGCTTGCACCATACGATGTGACTAGGGAGAGTCCACGCTTTTCGCGTTTCCGTAGGAGCTTGGGTAGTAGGGGTAAATTTGGTGAATCGAGAACCTTGGACCATAGTGCACGTCGCCGTTCTCGTGAGAGCAAATCGAAGTCTAACGATATTAGGGATTACTCCATGAACGGCATAAGTAAAGTAACCTACATTGTTTCAGTTTTCCCTCGAATTGAAACCATGGTAAGTTCCGTGGCCATTGAATTGCTAGTTGACTTGGTGGTGTGACCACAAGGATTGTTTCATCTGGCAATGGTGGGCTCAGCGCTGCGGAGCCTTAGCAATTCTTCAAAAACAAAGTAGTCGGAATATGTCCAAGACTCCCGTTAGGCCAGCTCCGGAACAGGAAGTGATAACCAAAGCAGCCTCCTCGAAAAAAGAAGACACTGGTATGTCAACTCATTTGAATGTAACCGAGCATGTCCAGACTTACATCGTGGCGTACTATGCAACCTAGGGAGGCCCAAGTGGTGGTTCTTAAAGCCTTTTCGAATCTTCGTAGGTGGCAACCGTTCACCAGAGAGGAATACCTCGCTCTCCTTTCCTTGTTGTTTCCTCTTCATAACCTGGCAATAGACAGACTTCCATTGTTTCGTATCAAGATTCTTTCTTAAGCCCCAAGTCTCGAGACGAGATGTCCATTGTCGTGGACTTATAAGCGCCCTAGTCAGTCCGTAAACTAATGATATCATGCCTAATGGGGCTTCCTTACGTTGCATTGAGGCCATACTGCTCTTTGAATATTGTCATGATCTCTTTTAGGTCTCTGCGCTCCGTTAGATAGAGTTGCCGCACCTCATCGTAATGGGGGTCCCAGTCGAGTTTCTCCGCTCTCATGATCGCTGGTAAGATTGGTGGAATGGAATAGAAAATGTGATTCTTCAGCACGGTTTCTTTGCCGTTAATGTAGCAAAAAAAAAAANCCCGACACCAAACAGCCAGAGACTATCAAAGTCATCAGAAGCGCGGGAGGGTGTGCCCTCTTTATAGTCCTGAGAAACGACCGATTGGGCGCGAAGAGGGTCGGCAAGACATGGGTGAGAATATGCCGGAGTGAAATTTGGGGTTTACGAAGTATTATCCTGATTGGCCGCCCAGAAATCCCTCCTGCATTGCATTGCAAGCCGGGGTGGTGATAGGTAAGCTTTGGGTCTAAACACACCTACTGCGGCCAGTTCCTATTGGCCAGATCTAGAATTCCCTCTCTTCGCCATTGGATAATTCTAGAATTCCATCTTCTGCTATTGGACGAGTCTAGAATACCTCTACGCTTAGGTTCCTAATATCTAGGCAGTCAACTTCGGGTTGAGACTCCGCGGAAAGGCAATCAATAACCTAGGCAGCATATCCGGCATTGCCAAATATTGGGCCTTAATCATTGTGGCGTCACCCAAGTGTTTTGTCGGGCTTGACTGGCTCAAACTAGAATTCCTGTGCTTTCAAACCACGTAGTGCTAGTTACTTTGTCAGTCGACTTTTGGTGCTCCGGTTGTGCCTAATTTTCCAGAAAATTGTATCAGCGGGGCTACTATGAGCAGTGGAAAGGTGCGCAACCATAGATGTTTCTCCTTTAGAAGATACATAAACAGGTTGAAGAGACCAAGCATCTCATCTATAATCTTAGAGAAACAGTGTTGCTAGATCTTCTCTGTCGCCTTATTCATGTAAAAAACGGTTGTCTAGGCATTTAATTAGCTATTTTCAACATCCAGAATCATGAACTATTATTAGCTTTCTCTTCTATCGTCGGCTCGTGAGTTTCTAAAAGAAATATTTGCCAATATGCCTACCAACAATGAAGGTGTCTGCCCTGTCCTGGCTCCGCTCTCATATCTCTAACACATCGTAGGGGTCGGGAACGGTTACGGCGAGCCCCTTAATTTATCCTCGGCGGAATACCGATCCGAATTTTACTTCGGCAACTTCTTCCGCCACCGACAACCATGATAGTTCGAACAAGAACTCTACTAAGACCCATCACTGCCTCCAACTCTCATATCAGAGGTGCCTACCCTCAGAAAGAGATTCTGCCCAGGAAATACTAGAGGACCAATCCCGAGACTCTATCAGGATCGGCGTCAATGGCAGTCTCTCCCTAACCGAATATTCTTGGGAAGCATCCAATACATATCATTTAATATTACCTACCGGTTGCAATTCAGCGTGGCATGCCTCCACCTCCAACGCGTTCCACTACCGAGACTCTGGTTGCTACTCCACTATTCCACTCCATACCAATACCCAACAACAAAACTACAACTCCCCTCCTTACGCGATGCGCAGATGGCTCAGTGAGAATCGATACGAAGGTCCATACCATGCTTTCGTGGCGGTTATAGAGCGTCAACACAGCCCCGGTGTCATTATCCCCGAGGATCATGGAGATGGAATTGAGACTGAAGGATGTGAAGAGCCAAAGGCGCCTATAGAAAGTGGGTGTGATAACGGACGAGGCTTTACTTAGCACTCAAGTTAGCTACACCCGACTCTGAACAGGCAGAGACAGTGTGAAAGCTTTCCCCGAGACCTGCCGTCTAGGGAGGGAGGCGGTTAGGTCAAATGGTATCTTTTTCAGAAACGAACGTGGTGGTTGAGCCAAATCAATTCCAACAGTGATGTAGTGCGGTGTACTAGCCATATTTAGCTCCGAGGAGTTGCCATGAACATTCCCGTTTATCTCATACATACAACCTCATTGTTTGCTATATCCTCCTCTAGAGATTGCCCAGGTTATTTCGTTGCCACTCCTTTATTTCACCAGTGAACCCCTATATACGAAAACGGTGTGTCCTAAAGTTCCTAAATTTTAGCCGGCTTCAACCAAGTCTCTAGTACATGATATGAATATGTAAGGCAAGGCCATATCACATCACAAGCATGGATACACGTGTACCAACCCTTCCAAATAATTTGACGATATAGGTTTTGGAGTAAATATGGGCAAGAAAACGCGCACCGGATGGTCCCAGGGGCGAATATGCATCGAAGCTTAGCTCCCCTGTTCATGCCCATTTCCTAAAAGTTAACGGAACCATGCTAGCTAGATGTCGATCCTACAATATTCTATGAAATTAACATGCATTATCACGAAAGATAGAGTTTGACCACCGGCCATAGCCGAAATCCCTAAATCGACTTCGTTGCGCTATGTAGTAACATTCATGCTTGACTGATACCATGACCATGTCGTTGCGGTAAGTTGAAAGTCGTATTCATGATCAGAGGGCGGTATCAATGCCATTAGATTCTTGTTTTTACTGTCTCATGTGCCGCAAATTGGGCCATTTACTAAAACTCTTAAACACAAGCAGCAACGCTGGGGACGTTCTGGCAGGACGCGTATTTCTTGCCGCCGGTAACAGTGACGCCAGACCATGTCCAGCCGGTGCATGCACCGCTACCGCAAACAATGACGACGTTGTAGCCACTACTCTCTACACCGCTGGAGCCGGTGATGCTCTTGACTGTGAGACCAGTAATGGGGACGCCGCTGGTGGGGTCTCCGTGTAGGTCACCTCCGTCATAGTTTTGCTCGATCAAGACACCGTATCTATTAGGCACCTCAACTTAGTTCATGTACCGAAATAAATGCCGTCTTCGGCGATTAATAGACTTGGGCAAATAGCCAAAGGAAAAACAGTTACGTACCCCGTGATGTCAGATAGCGTGATGCCGCTGTAGGTAACTCCGGAGATGGTACCTGTGGCACCTGCAACGGCCTTAATCCGAATACCTGTAATAGATATATTGATTAGCAATAGTTATTATATCATTTTATAAGTATCAATATAGAGTATGACGAGAGAGGGGTTTTCGTACCATTTACCGACTTGGTCACAGTGGAAGACTCGAAAGTGACGTTCTCGACGGTATTGTCAGAACGACCTCCAACTGAGCCAATGGACAAGCCGTGTCCTCCAGAGCATAGACCTCCAGAGAACGTGATATCCTATTACTCTAGATTAGCCCAATTGTACAGATTTCTTTATAGCAACTTCACGTACCGTTCCTGAGTTGACGGCAACACAGTCGTCCTGGTTATACACTTTAGCTCCAGTGATAGTCACATCAGAGCTAGAGCCAATATCGAAGCCGTCCGTGTTGTGCCCGCCAGCCGAATCACCAGCAGAGTTATCAATGACCATGTTCGTCACAGTCAGGCCTTCACAGCCGTTAATGCTTACCGCCTGGACCGGCGTGTTCTTGATGTTCAAGTTGGTAATAGAGGAGGAACCAGTTAGGTCGTGAGCGTAGAAGAACTTAGGCTTCGTCTTGCCGCCATTGCTGCCTTCACCATCCCACCAACGGGATCCGTCGCCGTCAAGCACAGAACCACTGGCTCCCTCGATGGTGATGTCCTTTCCTTTGATCTGGAGCAGGGGGCCAGACCATTCCTTGTAACCCCAGGTTGTTGTCCCCTCAAAGACGACCTACATTTAAGTTCAGACGGTTAGATGATTCACGCTACTACTGCAGGGTGGTACACGGCATCGTCTCATCTTACATGGGTTCCATCCTCAAGATCGGAAAGATCCAGGGTAGTACCAGATGGGACGGCAACACTAGACAGGACTATAGTCGCACATGACGCCTGGGACTTGCTGGCCGAGGAAGCGCCATTGGACCCGGAGAAAGTGCAGCTTGCACGTTTCTGGAGGG
>JAPUUL010000347.1:0-20420 GCA_029590625.1 Lasiodiplodia mahajangana
CCCGACGCCGGGGGCATCCTACCTATCTGCAGGACATTGTGGGAGAAGGACCGTGCCGAGATCCAGTGCTACCACTGGCCGGCCTATCCGAAGCGAATCTTTCGCTTCAGCGTGCAGCTTCACAACAGCATGGAGCAGTTCATCTGGCTGGCAGGGAAGATCAAGGATGCGCTTGAAGCCGAGGTTGAGTTGGCGAAGACGCTAGCGAATGGTGTCAATGGAACGAGCGGCGCTGTCTCCGAGCCGCATTAAAGGGGCCGTAAACTCTTGGTAGAGCGATAGAAAAAAACAATATATCGCAAACTATAGTAAATAATCCTTTTTGAAAGTAACAGAGCCAATCCAACTCGCGCAAACCGTATCAGCCCCATGATGCATGCGAGGGGTAAGGCCGTGTCGGAGAAATGTATTTAGTTATAATTCAGGGACGTTCTCTTTGCCTTCTGAATACTTATCCGCCGTAGAAAAGACATGAATAAAAAAGGCAAATATTGATTCGGTCGTTAGTGCCTACTTCCTACTTACTATAATGGGCACACAAACAGTAATCCAAGAAGCCGAGCAACACAATGGTTCTGGAGAAAAGTCGGCGCAGGGTAGCGTGTTACCGAAAGAGGACGAATACACGATATTATCTTCCGGCATGCGAATATTCCTCGTTGTCCTGCTGGGTGTGGTCACGATCCTCTCGACGCTTACGACTACAATCTACTTCCCCCTGATTCCAATGCTTAGCACCCAGCTCTCCGTATCAATCCAAGCAATCAACCTTACGGCGACCGTCTACGGTATATTCCAAGCCGTCTCACCGGCCTTTTTTGCTTCCTTTTCCGATTCCTTTGGCCGTCGTCCCGTACTGTTAGGCGTCATTTTGATATATGCCTGTGCATCCCTTGGTCTTGTCATCAATTCTTATAGTTATGCTGTGCTCGTGGTTCTGAGAGCATTGCAAAGTACTGGTGGCTCTGCGATACCGCCACTCGCGTATAGGGTTGTGGCGGATGCCGCCGTCACGCCTCAGCGAGGGGCTATGCTAGGGCCAATGCTATCGATCTGCAACGGGATCTCGGCTGTAGGCGCTGTGGCCCTCGGTGCTAGTGGGATGTACGGGTATTTGCAGCGCTGCTTGTAATTTCGGTGGCTCGTTTGGTGGTGGCTAGACGTGCCTTACCGGAGACGGCACGCTGCATCGTGAGAAACGGTAGCAAGCCTGCAGCTGGTGTTTACAAGACCTGGTGGGCTGTCATCAGCGCAGGTACCTGCCATAAAACAGATGCCGAGATCGCCTATGCAACACTGGGATCACATCTTGCCGGGAAAAAAAAAGGAAAATGGACTGTGTATGGCGCTTGGAGCATTTCGGATTATCGTGATCCGCGGCGCCACCGCCGTCCTGTGGACGATAGCAACGTCGTATTCGGTGTATTACACGTTTCAAGTCGCAATACCTGTCATATTTGCTGAGGTTTGCCACTACAACGAACTGCAGATAGGGCCAACATTCCTACCAGGCTTGGTCGGGATGGCTTTAGGGGGTATTGTCGCGAGGAAGCTACTTGATCGCAGCTACGCGCACGTAGCAAAGGCCAATGGTATCAACATCGATCACAAGAAAGCCCAGGACGTATTCCACTTCCAGTAGAAGCCACAAGTTATAAGAATTGCCCGTTTATGCTCTTAGAATCAATTCTAGTCATTAGATATGGGTGGGCGGTAGCTTACTGTGTACACGCCGCGATCCCAATCACCCTGAAGTTCTTTATTTGCGGCATTTCGACGCTGCTAAGCCACACAGCAAGCGCTCTGCTGGTAGACATATTCCCCGAACGGTCTAGTACCGCATATGCTGCAGCCCAGGCGGTGAGGTGTGGGCTGAGTGCGGTGTCTGCTGCTATCATACGGCCGTTGATTGATTGATATTTGGGGGAGAGGATGGTATTTCACAGCCTTCGCTCTCTTCGTTTGTGTCAATGGGATGTTGGTGGTTGGAAATGGGGTACAAAATGGCGACAGGCAAGGAGTAGTACACCTCTACCTGAGGAGCGTTCAAACTCGGATTCTACGCCCTAGGTTGTCTCCTATAGTAGTCTCTGTTAGTCGATTGCATTGACATTATAACTGCCACTTTTACATGACGCACTATGATATCAAGATGGAATCAAGGATTTTCGACTATAGTATGTTCATACTTCAACTGCCTGGTAGGCCAACATTGAAGTCACCTAGTGTCCGATACGATCTACTATATTCTCTCCATTCCCAACTATAAACAATTATAATCAGAACTATTCTGGCTACCCATGGACAGGGCCTTGATATGCTTACCATATTGAATATTCGAGGTGCTCTGCCACTTTGTGCTTCAGCCTAGGACTTGTCGACACTCTTGATTAGGGCATACTTCTCGTAGAAACATAATAGCGTGTTGAATACTAGGGTGCTATTACACGTTGTTGTTGTTGGTGATGCTAGATCAGGTGACGAGCCAGGTGACTAGGCGTTTGCGTAGGTTCAAGGTAAACGCGCGTATGCAGTACCTAGATCAATGCGTGTATAAAGCGTAACCCCGTGTAGTCCGACTGGGGGCCGAACTGTCTGATCATGTAGCGGGCTGAGGTTGTGACAATTTGGGCTAAAGCCCGGAGACTGAAGCTGCCTGGTACGACTCATTCCTAGGCTTACAAAGTAGGTAGTAGGTAGTAGGAATTGAATGCCTGGAACAGCCTCAGGACTTCGGAGATGACATTCTCTCGGACTAGCAAGTAAAACTCATTATAGCCCTAAAGATATGGACAATGGCTCGCATGTTTTTATAAGTCGACCCATCGGGAAGGTTCAACTACTCCAACTTTCTCTCTCTTCTTGATAGTCATGGCGAGTGGCCGTATGCGGTGGAGTAATACCATGTGTGAAGCATACCGGGCAGACCGGGCTCTTGTTGTCCTCTTACAGCTGGCCTGCGATAGTGCACTCACTAAAACGGGTACAGCATATATCACAGCAGGTTTAGTGAGGGGTATGTAGGCATACTTGGCTGTATCGAGTAAGTTGGTGTGGAGTTCAAAATATTGGTTCAGGGTTATATGTACTTGGAGTCCTACTAGCTTACGCTGTAAATATCCCCTATCTCGACGGACCCTTGTCTAATAACGCTGATTTCCTTCGCTTAACATCAAGAAATCGGGAATCGTGAGGTGATTCGGCTTCAGTTTCGTTGAAATAAAGTTGCAAGTACCTAAGGTCTGTTACCTTTGTGTTTAAGCGTCATACGTTGGCGATAGCATAATGGTTCTCGCACTCCACGCGCTTTACCACGTAGGGTAATGTGGCTGCTGTCGAATTACCAGGGACCAGGGTGCTATCTAGTCTAGTATGCAGTTGGTGATTTTTGTGCAGGAGGCTGTGGTGTCGACTACTGACTAGCGAAGTTACCTTGAGCTTTGATTCTTTCGTTCCTCGCTCCATGGCGGAAGACCAAAGAGATCGTCGTCACAGGTTCTTCCCTTTTGAACTGGTGATGGCTGCTTCTCGAATAATACTTGCATTTAATATACCCTGGAAAATCTACCCGGGGATATCATCGCAGCCATGAACTAAGCCCAGACGGAGATAAGATTGTTCTAGGTTCTCGCGAGTTCTCTGGCTTCTAAAGCTGGGGATACGGCAATCCAGGAGTTCATATAGAATGGTTCGTGTCGCTAAGTAATTATACCCATATGCGTATAATATGTATATCGGCCTGGCGTACTAACTCGCGATTTTGCCTAGTTGAAAAAGATAGTCGCGTATAGGAGGAGACGGAGACATGGCTCAGAAGACGCAGATATTCCAGACGATGGCGCTCTATCCCCCCAGGACCCTTCTCGTAACGCGATTTCCAGTCTCAGTAGACTGAGCAGAACCAAGCGACAAGCCGCCGAGCCGAGGAACGATGTCGAACGCGTGGTTGGGGAATCGTACTCGGATCCCCTTGGTTTACAGGTTGTATACAGGCCGCCACAAAGCCGTAGCGTCGATGTTATTCTTGTTCATGGCCTTGGAGGCGCTAGTCGAAGGACATGGTCCAAGTACGGCAACCCTGATTTGTTCTGGCCCGCGAAGTTTCTTCCCGTCGAATCGGGTATTAAAGAAGCGCGGATTTTGACGTTCGGGTACAATTCGAACTTTCGGCCTGGAAGTGGGAAGAATACAATGACCATCCTTGACTTTGCCAAAGATCTCTTAAATGATATGAAGTATGCAATGGATGAAGATTCCCAGACTGACGGGGGTGATCTTCGCTTGGGAGAGGTTGGTGACACCGTCTACAGACACAACTAGTCTACATACTGATCAATCCGGCTTCAGCGGCCGATAATTTTCATCGTACACTCTATGGGCGGTCTTATTGTCAAAGAGGTAAAGGCCGAACGCCTGTCAAATACTAGACCCGAAGGGTACCTATCATCAGCACTCAACTAACTAAATCCTTTCGCCGACTTATTAGGCTTGCATACAAGGGCAAAATGATCCCGCATATACCGAAATCATCAAATCGGTTTCTTCGATTATATTCCTCTCGACGCCACATCGCGGTACTAATCTAGCAGAGGCACTGAATCGTATACTGCGGGCAACTTTCGTTACTAGTCCCATGCAGTTCATTGCCGAGCTGGCTGCTGGCTCGCAAACACTGGAGAAACTCAATGAAGGGTTTCGTCACATCGCTCCTAAACTGCAGGTAGTGTCGTTCTACGAGACTCGCCCTACATCAATAGCTGGGACCCAAGTGGTAAGTTGCTAGTGTCTTGCTCGAGGCTAGTGCATGGGCAACCTTAACTAACTTCGTTACTTGAAGCTGGTCTTGGACAAAGATTCTTCTATCCTAGGCTACCCGGGCGAGATATCTAGGCCCTTGTATGCGGATCATCATGGTGTTTGCAAGTTTGAAGGCCCAAATGATCCTACATATGTCGCAGTTCGAAACGTTTTGAAGTCGCTAGTTGGAAAGGCGCAGCATTCAAGTGAGGTGCTATCGATTTCTATGTGTGCTCTTCCATAATCATATTAATAGTGTGCCTCAAAGCATAGATGTCGAAAATGGCACCAAAGACGCCGAGCCTACCTTACGACTCAACTTCAGAGATTATCTGTCTGTACGTGAAACCGCCGACAGCGACTATAGCTTTTTCCATGATAGGTGGGTGCCTGGGACTTGTCAGTGGATTCTCGACTACGAAGAATTTACTCGATGGTTGGAAGACCAAAGTCGCAAGCCGCACGTCCTTTGGATACACGGAGATGCGGCGAGCGGCAAATCCGTCCTTTCCTCTTTTATCATTGAACGCCTTGCTCAGCGCAAGTTGCCATGTCACTACTTCTTCATTCGATTTCTTGACCAGAGGAAACGGACCATAAGTACGATATTGAGATCTCTAGCATTTCAACTTGCCAATTCCATCCCCTCTTATGCGCAGAGGCTCAGTCAATTGGAAACGGCTGACGTCGATCTCAAAAACGCAGATTATAGAACTGTGTGGCACTGGCTCTTCAAACAGACTCTATTCCAGCTAGACATGAGGACACCGGTCNTTTTTAATCATTGATGGTGTTGACGAAGCAGACAGTCCAAATTCTATCATTCGACTATTTTCAGAACTATCTCTGACGAATAACCCTCTACGGGTTCTATTTGTTGGCCGCAAAACACGCGAGCTCTCATCCGCCTTCCTAAAGCTCGGGAAGCAGATTCATGTAGAATCGATCCGCACTGAAGGCAACACTAGTGACTTAAAGGCTTATCTCGCGCATGAAATGGACCTCGCCGGAGAAGACACTTATCTAGATGAGATCTCATCGAAGTTACTTGATCGAGCCCAGGGCAATTTTCTGTGGTTACATTTGGCGGTGCAGAAAATCAATAGTTGCTACACAAGACAAGATGTTGAGCGCGCTATGGAATTACTCCCTTCGGGAATGGAGGCTTTATACGACCGAATGGCGCTCTCGATGCAGTCGCAAGCTAAGGGAAATAACCGCCTACTCGGTCTCGGTGTCCTCGGCTGGGTTGCGTGTGCTCAGCGACCGATGACGGCCGAAGAGCTTAGCGATGCTTTAGTTAATGATGGTATCCTGGATATTCATCGAACAATTGGCGACCTCTGCGGAGGATTTGTTACTGTCGACCATGAAGGAAGGGTGGCTATGGTACACGAAACGGCCCGGGAATATTTGACCAAAAGCAGCAGCGGAGAGCGTTCGCTCATCATCGACCAAATATCGACCAACTACCAATTACTCGAGAGATGTATAGCGTGTCTCATGGACCCCATGTTGCGGAGCCAAGTAAGCCGAAACCAACAACCTGCTTTGCTTCATTATGCTGCGGAAGCCTGGTTCGTTCACTTCGCCCACTCATCGGCCCATCGCCCTGATGCTCTAGAGGCTGCAATGAAGTTCCTTCGCGGACCGCACGTCCTCACGTGGATTCACTTTACTGCTAGCCAGAAAGAGCTACGAATCCTTATCGCTGCTTCTCGCCATATAATGAGTGCTGTCCTAAAGTTACGGGCGGTTGGTATTAACGAGACATTGACACAACATCGCGCTATCGATGACATGGAACGCTGGGCAACAGACCTGATTAAAATTGTCAGTAAGTTCGGCCACGCCATCAAGCAATATCCCGAGTCTATATACCAACTTATTCCGCCGTTTTGCCCGGAAGACTCAGTTGTATACCAGCAGTTCGGCCGCAAGGAAAGTCGGGCACTTCGTATTTCGGGCGTTGCAAACAAGAACTGGGATGACTGCCTGACTCGATTCACGCTGGACAAGGGCGAAATGGCTACATCTGTTATTGCTGCCGGGAACCGTATAGCTGTCCTTAGTAACGTTGGGAAAACCGGCCACATTACTGTCTACGGAGCAGCCATATTTGAGGAGCAGCGGCGAGTCATTCACCCAGAACGGGTATCGAGAATCCAATTCGACAAACTGGGTGCCCTTCTCGTTAGCTATGGTTACATTTCCACCCGCATTTGGGACATGGCGACTGGAGAATGTTTAAAAGTGATCAAAAATCCGCCCAAACGACCACAACTGCAGACCCTATTGTTTTCTGACGATAGCAGCACGATCCTCCAGGGGAGCGTAGACAAGTGTGTGAGATCCTGCCTTTTACACAGCGCGGATGACGAATGGACCACTAAAGCCCAATTTCACGAACAGACTCTTGAGAATGCTACTCTCAGTTTTCCAACATGTTCTGCTTTGAGTCCAGGTGGGAACATGATAGCATTTGGATATCGCAGCTACCCTATCACATGTTGGGAACTCGAGCCGTCCATGCTACTTGGCCAGTGTATGAAAATCCAGGGCTACGAAACTAATGAGGTTTTCCAACTCGCCTGGCATCCACTCAAGATTGAGATCATCGGTCTCAATCAAGTCGGTCTACTGTTTAAGTGGGATCCATACGAAGAAGAATCCAACATGGCGATCCATACAGGAGCGGGCTTTTTCTCACTCAATCAGGATGGCTCTCTTATTGCGACAGGCAATGCCGTGGGGACGATAAAGATACTCGCGACGACTAATTTCTCGTTACTCTTCAGGCTATCCACGCAGGATATGATCCTGTGCTTATCTTTTAGTACGGATTCGCGGCGCATATATGATGCACATGGGACATATATCACTGTTTGGGAGCCAGACATCTTAGTGCGTCTAGCTGATAGTTCTGAGGACTTCAACCACAATGGCGATGTTCATACCGAAAATGAAAGCCTCAACAAGTCATCTCTGAACGTAGAACATCACGCCCCCAGGATTAACAACGTCGTTTCTCTTGCCGGCCAGCCTTCTGGCCCAATGTATTGTTATGGTACAGAAGACGGCGTGGCAATCTTAGGAGAAGTCAGACGTGGTCCAGTCTGCGAGCTAGAGCGGATGAAGAGCCAAATGTCAATAGAAGAAGTCGCTTGGAGCAATGACGGGCAACTGGTTGGATTATTGGATCTCGCGAGGAGACTGTTCGTCAAACGAGTGACTGAAACCGACAATAGCGGAACTGGCTGCCAGGTTCAACATGAGTTTGACATTATAATCCCTTCTAGCTATGGGTATATCACTCAGTTGGTATTCCATCCCGCTGGGAGTGAAATACTTACATGCACCGCTACTACACTGTTCTCCGTGAATCTGACCTCCCAAGTTTCTAGAGAAGCACAGCTACTACCAACAAAGGAAAACTTTAAATGGCTATGCCACCCGGTCGCGACCGAATACCTACTAGGATTCGGAACCACTTCCGTGAGAGTGTTTGATTGGGTTAATCTCCAAGAAGTCGCTGTCTACAAGTACTCCCCGCCTACAACCCTAGGGCTGCCGACGACGACGCCAACGACCTTATCCCTACAGCAAATACAGACGTGCTTCGTGGGGGCACTGCTCTCTAATGCCGACTCTCCACACGTACTGTTGCAAATATGTCACTCTAAAGCATCAGGCCAAGCGCAGTATTTAGTGTTTGATACAACTGAACTTCAACTCGAGTCAGCTTCAAGCGAGACGGAGACCGGAGAAAAAGAAATATCGTACACATCGGTCCCTTTGGATGTCTCGAGCCGTATCCGTGAACCGCTAGGGTTTTTATCCCACCAAAGACTTGTTTTTCTCGACGTCGACCGTTGGATATGTACTTGGCGCCTTCCAACCTCACATTTTGCGAATGGCGACAGCCCTTTCGGGATCGAACGGTACTATTTCCTCCCCGGTGACTGGGTTGTGTCCGGTGAGGCAAATCTCGCTACTATCACATCGGATGGGACCCTGCTTTTCCCACGAGATGGCGCCGTCGCCACAGTTCAATATTCGAAGTTAAGGAGGGAGCCGACTATATCATTAGGAGCAAAACACCAGTAACAGTTCGCTACGACGATTTCAAAAAGCTCATGGGAGACTCTGGGTGGATCGTGAAACGCTCTTTCTCGTATTTTTTAAAGAGCAAGACCAGGACCTATCCTAGTCGGACGCAATTAGACTCAATTGCCTTCCAAAGCTGGACAGCTGAATTCCGTATTGTCTACCTAGTATGGTATCTATCTATAGCCTAATTAGGCGTGTATGTACTTTTTAAACTCAATTGGGCATCTATGTTTAAGCTGCGCTCTGCCGTAAATTCTGCTCTCGCTCGCTCTCTAATTAGCTTGACCTGGAGAATGCGTGGAGGTAACACTCCGCGAGTTCAGACCATCCTCAGATCTGGGTACCCCTCCCACTAGATGGGCTGGAAGATCGTGCCACGGGATGCCCCTCCCTGGATTCATGGATAACGGATCTCGTGCCCGTTGGGACGATGCGTCGAAACACGAGCACGGGAGGACAAAACGTAGGACCCCTCCAAACCACTAGGGTACCCAAAGGCCATGCGATTCTGCAGCAACACGCTCATCCCATGTTCCCCCTCGCATGCACCCAACCGGATCGCTAAGGGATGTGTGCGTGTATGTGGGCCGTGATCTGGGCCGATGCGGTACTTTCGCGCGCCCCCTGTAGTGTCACCGCCGATGTGATGAAGAGATTTGCGCCCCGAGGTGTTTCTTGTAACACTGCTCATGACGAAGATTTGAGTTTTCGGCAAGAACCACGTAAGACTGCGAGATCCGAGGCCCGAGACCACGGCACAATGACTTCATGACCGAGTCTTGCATCGTCTCCATGGTCTACACACGTGGAATTATAAGACTTATGCGTACGCCGTGGCTGATTGGAGAATAGCTTCCCTCCGCTCTACCATGAGATCGTACTAGTATACCGTAATATGACAAATAGGCACCTGTGTGGATGCGACAAGATCCTCGCTTGTCCAGACTTGTATTCCGGTCCTGTATTTCGGGAGTGTTCTTTGTAGGGGCACCTACCAGATATTGTTTTTGAAGTGAACCAAATACCGTTTTATGTTGCTATAGCTGGGGTACAGTCTAGAAAACGTTGCCAAACGTGCCGTTTAATTCTTTACGGTAGAATGCCAAGGCATGGGCCATTACTAAGTACTTCTGTTTAAGATTTGTTAGCCACAAAACAAGCCACCACACCAGCCACAGGCCAGCTGCCGGAGTGTTTACTAAACTGGGGGTTCTCTTACTTGACCAATGAGAGATGTAAGAGCAGACGGGATATCAACAAAGCTCAATTCTACCTAGCAACATTCCCCTTCATCACACCACTGCCTTCCTACTTACCGTCTGCTAATCTAGGGGGACAAGGCCACGGGATGGATATTCATTCGTGGCTTGAAAGATCACGCTCAGACAGAATTAGCCACTATTCATCAAGCACGTCCAGAACATCTCCGACGAAGTGCTTAGGGCAGCTAGAGATCGCCCCGGTCAACCCCGATATCGTGGTGCAGATTAGCAGGAACGATGCCCGAATTCCGACGGATCTTCTGAAAATGCTGGATGCTCTAGATAATTTTCAGAGTCGTGTTGGTATTGTACCCGACTACCTCGCCTTAGAGATCGAGGCGCGTGCGAAGGAGGACCGTGAACTCTACAATTTTCAGCCTTTGAGGTTTTATCAAACTACAGAGGCTATTCTAAGTTCATACCCAAAACTCTGTTTAAACAGAGTTCTAGATATTTTTTCAGAAGCTACAGAATGCTTTAACGAAGGACATTCGGAGGCTACTTGGAATTCCCTCGTTCATTGGCCTGTCTTCCGACTGGCTCTAGGGCCTTTAACAGGTTCCGCGAAGGCCGCAGCAGATAGAAGAACTCAGGGCCAGAGCCATCAAGTTCACGTTCGCGCTATGCCCTGCACAACAGCGAGGCTACAAGGCCGTCCACACGGCGCCAAGATGGTGGACTTTTGCTTTTTTATCGATCCTTCAGGAGACGATGCTTCACAGATTGACGAGATCCGAGAGGCACGAGAGTATATCAATCACACTGATTATCAACCCCTGCGACGGCGGCCTATTGTGCTTAGCGCCGAGTCTAAGAAACCGGACGAGGGCTGCAAAGATGCACAAATACAGCTTGGCGTCTGGTTAGCTGCGCAGTGGGCGCTTCTTGAAAATTTATTACAATCTAGTGCAACACAGTCTGCGCTTATTCCCTTCCTTCCGGCCCTCATTATCCAAGGTCACGAATGGTCTTTCGCTGCTACTACGAAATCTGGTAGGCATACGGTATGTATTAGCAGCCCTTGTACTTCACTATTCTAGTCTTTGCTTCATGCTAACTAACTATCTATTCCCAGATATTATGGGTAGGGCAGGCTATTGGGTCCACCAATTCCGTTCTCGGTATGTTCCAAATCATTCATGTCTTACGGTATATTGCAGAGTGGGTACGTGACACCTACTGGCCCTGGTATAGGCGTGCGATTTTGCAGATACCGGAAAACAAGAAGGCAGAAGGAGTGGGAGGTAGTGCGGGCGACTAGACAAGCAGGCCCTGTTGATTTGGGCATAGTGTACCTTGTTGTTTAGGGATTTTCTATCTATTGAGCTATACACACGTGCCATTTGTTTTCTCAGGCTAGGTCCTATTTCCTCAAAGCGGTTATCCTTCCTCCAGGTCCTAAAGTCTCCAGGAGCGCTTTGATAGTAGCTGAGCATGTGTATATCGCACGCCTTGCTTAGGCATAACCAAATAGACCGTGAAGCCCCTTCTGAGGTTCGCGGGGGTATAGCGGTTACTTACAGTACAGTACAACGAGGTGATCCTAAACGTATTGATATTTGGTCTTAAATTGAATAAAAGCCAAATGAAACAAAACCGTAAAAAGGAGGCCTGCTTTACCACACGTTTTTAGCAATGTTGGAACGACTCTAAGTAGCAACAATAACACAGCATTCTGAAGAGATTAGACAGCAGATTCAGAGCACAACAACAGCATTTCTAGAATTGATACGGCTCCCGCATCCAATTCTTCGGTCGGTATCTGGCTTAGCTATGGGGGAGCGGACGGGACCCCGCGTTTTCCAGATCCTATGGTCGTATGTGATCATGTCCTCTATTAAACATGATTATATAGACATCAATTCAGAATAGTGCAGACGGCCAAGGGCAAATGCGTGTCTCTGAGGACACCCTGAATCAATCGGCTTACTAGTACAGAGGAACTACATTCACTCTAACACCGAGCCAAACAGACCGTAGAAAGCAGTCGCGGAAATGAGACCTCTAAATCAATATGTCACTCATTCGGGCTAGTCGCCTATCCTCTCTCAATGTCGAAAGAATTGTATATCAAGGGTCTTGTATAGCTTGGACCTAATCGAGCTTGGGGTCCTAATCCTAGATGACGCTACGTAGCTAGATATCGACGAGTATCTGTGTCGAAAGGCTCTCATAGTTTTGGGAAATCGAACGATGCATCAGCATCGACTGAGAGACACTCTTCCTTAATATCGTTCTTCCGAACCCTGTTAGAGGTCCGTCAGACTCCTGCTCGAAACGGCCTCGAAAACCGGCACGCGAATACGAGGCTTATTATAAGGCCCGCAGCACCCAATCCGATGCCTAAATACCAAGCACCCCTATATCCCCTCAGTATATCCTCTGATGCCTGCCTGTTTCCCTTAACACGCAGTTCCACGGCACCAGCGACACCGAGCGCAAGAGCACCGCTGTAGTTAACAACAGTAGTAACTAGGCTAGCCGCGATGCCCTGATGTTCGGGTGCTACCAGATCCGAGAGCATGAGGGTAGCAGCAGGAAAGCTCAGATCCATGCCCCAAGTGATGATAATATTGCAGAAGAATGTCTGTAGCCAATATGGCTGGTCGATAGGAGCAGTAGCAATCAACGTGACCCCAACCGTGAACGCCAGAAGAGCAAG
The DNA here is from genome assembly GCA_029590625.1 of Lasiodiplodia mahajangana. Classification (NCBI taxonomy): domain Eukaryota; kingdom Fungi; phylum Ascomycota; class Dothideomycetes; order Botryosphaeriales; family Botryosphaeriaceae; genus Lasiodiplodia; species Lasiodiplodia mahajangana. Next base: position 12,832 of record JAPUUL010000347.1, read on the forward strand.
TGCCATGACTGTAGCAGGGCCAACTCGGTGAATTATGAGGCCTGTCGTTAACGCGGCCGCGATACCGGATACAAATATAGGGCTGTGCCAGGCTGTAGCAAGAAGAGGCGAGGCGCCGCGTAAAACCTCGTAAAACTCCCAGATGTAGAAGATCCATATGCCAAAGCAGCCCCAACCACAGCCAACAGCTGCTAACACGAACCCTACGCCCATGTTAAGGGCCTCAATGGGGATAAGGGGCTTGCGAGCGCGTTTCTCGACAGAAACGAAGGCTGCGCAAAGTAGAACGCCAGCAACTAGCAACACTGATACATACGCGTTCCGCCAGCCGGCTAGTGAGCCTTGGTTCAATCCGACGCTGATCAAAACTAAGCCCGAGACACCAGTCACGGCTCCTAGGGCGTCAAGCTCAGCACACAGGTTGATGAAGCCTTGGTAATGTTGGTCTCCATCGGAATCCCTTTCACCGCTTTCGGCTGTAGCTGGGGGATCAGGGATCACATACAAGCCGACAAGCGTCACTCCAATCAACAAGATAGCAAAAGACCAGAATGCATACGGCCACCAGACCAACGCGAAGAGACTCGTAACAGCGGGGCTGATGATTGCGGACGCAGGAGCCATCGCACCAAAAATAGCGAATAACATGGCCTTTCTCTGCCCTGGCACGTACGTCACACCTAGAAGAGCGACCCCATTAGGGATCATCAACGCAGGGCCAATTCCTTGCAAAATGCGAGCTAGCAAAAAGACGGCGTAACGGGCCTGACCATACGTCGAAGTGTGTATAGGTATGAAAACGACAAAGCCTGCCAGTAGCGAAGACAGTGCAAACCAGAAGTTTCCGATGAGGAAAAGCCGTTTGTAGCCGTAGATGTCGCCCAGTCTCCCGGCGAGAAGAATGAATGTCCCTACCGTGAGGCCATAACCAGCCATCAACCAGACAAGCTGTGCGGGGTGCGTAGCGCCTAGGTCGGCTGCTATAAGTTGCAGTATGCAAAGTGTCTGGTGGAACCCCGAGTCTAGAAACAATGATCAGATTCGTTTTGAGTTGGAATGTGAGGCTTTAGCTGAGTGCCTAGACAAAGGAGGGATTTAAAGTAGTCGAGGAATACCCACGAGGCGTGAAGTTAGCCGTCGAGACAACCGCAAAGAAGACTATCTCATGGACAACACTCATTGGCTCCCCAAGGAAGAGATAGGCTCGTTGATCTGGTTCGCTTATCTTTTCAATATCACTACCACCACTTTCTATAATGTCGTCAAATTGGAAGTCGTTTGTGAAGCTTCTGACAGATGCGGGGCTGTCATCTCTGCGACCTGCGCTCGCCGACGAGAGATACCGCGTCGCTTTCACGGATCTATCTATACGAGCCCCAGGATACGGCAACTCCCCAGTTGATTTACCTTGGTACACTGTGGGGAATGGTGGCGATACCATATTGCTCGGATCGTTGCTTGGCAGTCGAATTGAGTCTCCTTGAGTGTTATGCTTTGGAGTGTTTCGAAAAGAATCTTCAAATATAGGTCGAGGCATGGCGTCGGGCCTAAATATCACTTGGTTATCCCAGGGGGCTTCTATAAGCACATATGTTTTCGTCACCTCTTTGGGAAGGTGTCATGATTTTCACGGCCGTAGTCGAATCAAAACGAACCTCTTTCAAGAACATCATTTATGGACGCAAGAACCACCGAGGGTCCGCTTGCCGGTGGAACGCCGCCTGCATCCCTACAACCGTATTGTGCAACTGCCCTCACATCTTCCCTACGAACTACGTGGAGTCAAGCTTCGGAACCCGTGTTACCAGTGTGTTGTCCCATGGGCTGAAGGAACCATGAAAGTGGCTATTTGTATGCGAAGTCAGTCATTACTGGGCTTGGAAACGAGTCTTGTTTCCAAAACGCGCTTGTCTGACTCGACTTGATATGAAGATCGCTCAGACTCGTGACTACAGACCCGGCTGAAGCGGTGAGGTGGGCGAGCTGGAATTGGTCTCGGAAAAAATTCGATATATCGTCTCGGTTCGGCAACGCGGGGCTTAGCCTATGTCGCGCGTCTCTACAGCAATGTTTAAGACTGATCATGGCGGCATGAACAATAATAAACGTGATGAAATATCGAGTAAACAGATGGATAATCATCAGGGATGCTATGGTTAGTGTCAGTATTTGATTCGGAGTTTACGGACCCTATCGAAGCGACAGTGCCGCATCAAGAATAGTAGCTAATGTGATGCTTGTGAGCTACAGTCCAGCGAGCGACTCATCCGACGAGAAGCCGTTGTAGCTGTGTCCGGAGACAGGCTTGGCGGACGGAGGCCACGGAGATATACAAATTCCAAATAGTGGTGCCTATTCGGCAGTCCTATCAAGTGAAACGACTGCATTTTCGCATGTGCCTATTCGTCGTGAAGGTGATCCCTTCAGGGGGTTCCATAGCTTATCTCGACTAAAGAGCGGCTGCTCGTAGCACATACCATGGGAACACACACAATATGCTCGTCTTACCTGATCTAAGACCTTATCGGCGAACGAAACCAATCATGAGAAGGGTCATGTCGCCACACCATTGGTGAGAGGCAGGAAGCCAATTTCTAGGCGCCGCCCTGCGATATCATTTGATAAGGAACGAGAGATGCGTGCGTGTATGGGAGAAAAGTCAGATGTCACTACAGCATAACTTGAGTAGGCTGGGTAAAATGTCTAAGGACGCGTGGTCAGGTAACAGGAAGGAAAAAAAGAAAGAAACGAGCAAAAGAGAACATCGGTCTCGGTGTAAGTACTCGAGGTATCGTGTCCGTGACTAACTGGCGAAGGTTTGGGTTGGTTGTTGACGGCTGTTATCAGCTGCAATTGTTAGACGGCTGCATGGAGCTATGACTTCCACTGACCCCCACCTGCCCTAGGAGGTCTAGTCTATCTCGGGAAGCGTCACAAATTGTTCAATCTCTGGTGTCTCGTTAGCTAATCTACTGTAGTCAAAGCGCGATACCAAATGATTTTTTTATCGTCATTATCGCATAATTCAGCGTTTTCCACCGCGGTCCTCAGCACAACCCGGCAACACCCCTCTTTCCAACCCGCCATGCTCTTAGATGTGCGGTAGCAATGCTACAACATGCCAGTAGCCACATGAGAGGCGCATCGACCACGAGCTTCGTCCGCCTTGCGACGCATCGGGCGCAATGCCNAACGACTCCGCCGACCCTGTTTGTCGTATCGAAGATGGCAGACCNAACGCCGCTGTGGCGGCGAATACTACCCAAGCTTCTTCTAGCGACCCCCCTAGGAGCTTAGCCAGTTAGTCTTGCGACAAGTCTTGTGTTTGTTAAGTTAGTGGCATAGAAATCTAAGACATCTCAGTTCCCTCCGAAGCTCGATTCAACGAAATAGGCGTGCAACACCTAAGTTCCCACGTGTATAAGCAAATCTTCCGGAACGAAAGCACCCCGCCGCCCGAAGCCCTCGTAAATCTCTCTAAAGACCACTTGCGACGCCATGATCTTCTCGGCAAGAATACCGATAACAACGCTCCCATTGCTTTTGATCTCCCCGAGATCCAGGGAGACACTCTGGACGCACATTTTTACAAACTTGGCGTCGACTGCGCTGAGCCTTTCTTGGGCAATGCCAAGACATTCGCACTACAGAATGCACCCATTCGTCCAAAAAATTGGATAAGGCAGAGTGGCTGGACCAGATATCCTGGGGATGGGTCTGAGCCTACCACTGTGGAGGCTCCTGACGAGGATATGCTCTGTTTCGACGTGGAGGTTATGTGGAAGGAAAGTTCGTTTGCTGTTATGGCTTGTGCCATGAGCCCGACTGCCTGGTATGCTTGGCTCTCGCCCTGGCTACTGGGCGAATCCAAGAGCGACAAGCACTTAATCCCATTGGGTAACCCTGATCGCGATAGGATCGTTGTAGGCCACAACATCGGTTATGATCGCGCCCGCATTCTCGAAGAATACGATCTAAAGCAGACAAGAAACGCTTTCTTGGATACAATGTCATTACACGTGGCTGTGAATGGCATGTGCTCTCAGCAACGGCCGACATGGATGAAACACAAGAAGAGCCGAGAACTACGGGACAAGATCGCCAAGGAGACTGACAAAATGGATCTCGCGACTATGCTAGCAAGCAACAGCTTACGTGATGAGGAAGAAGCGCTCTGGGTTGAGCGAAGCTCCATCAATTCACTGAGAGATGTCGCCAAGTTTCATCTCAACACCACAATCGACAAGGAAGCACGAAATGATTTTGGCGAGCTAGACCGCGAGGGAGTTGTCAATAAGCTGGACCAGCTACTGGACTACTGCGCTGCAGATGTAGCCGTCACACACCGAGTATATAAGATTGTTTTCCCAAACTTTCTGGAGGTATGCCCGCACCCAGTTAGCTTTGCCGCACTGCGGCATCTCTCTTCTGTCATCCTTCCCGTCGACAGGTCCTGGGATGCATATATCGCAAACGCAGAAGCCACATATCAAAAGTTGTCCGATGACATTCAAGAGCGATTGGTAGGTCTCACATCGAAGGCATTACAGATCAAGGACGATGAACAGAAGTGGAGCACAGATCCTTGGCTAAAGCAACTCGATTGGTCGGGCCAAGAGGTCAGGATGGTCAAAGGGAAGAAAAAGGGCGACCCCCCTCGGCCTGCCGCCCGGCAGAAGAAGCCAGGCATGCCACTTTGGTACAAGGGTTTATTTCAAACGAACGATGGACCTATGAACTTATCAGTCAGAACGCGTATAGCTCCTCTTCTACTTCGACTTGCCTGGGATGGCTATCCGTTACACTGGTCTGATAAATACGGCTGGACCTTTAGGGTGCCTCTTGAAGATGCATCAAAATATAGTTCCACGCAACTAGTTCGTTGTGACTTCTCCGACGAGCCTATTGAAGCGCTAAAGAACGATTGCGAGGCATTGTACTTCAAATTGCCACACAAGAATGGGCCAACCGCAAGATGCGCCAATCCATTGGCCAAAAGCTACCTCACTTATTTCGACAACGGAACTCTGTCATCCGAGTACCCGTACGCTAAGGAAGCACTAGACATGAACGCATCGTGCTCTTACTGGATTAGTGCTCGAGATCGAATTATGTCACAAATGGTTATTTATGAATCGGACAAGACCACGACTGCTGCAACCCATGAGCGCGGATATATTCTACCCCAAATCATCCCCATGGGGACTATCACGCGGAGAGCTGTCGAGAATACTTGGCTGACGGCGAGCAACGCAAAGAAGAATAGGGTCGGCTCGGAATTGAAAGCAATGGTCAAAGCCCCTCCCGGATACTCTTTTGTTGGCGCCGACGTTGATTCAGAAGAGCTCTGGATCGCGAGTGTTATCGGCGACGCTACCTTCAAGCTTCATGGAGGTAATGCTATTGGCTTCATGACACTTGAGGGGACTAAAGCTGCAGGAACCGACTTACACTCCCGAACTGCTTCTATCCTAGGTATCACACGAAATAATGCCAAGGTTTTCAACTACGGCCGGATATACGGCGCTGGACTCAAATTTGCCGCTACCTTACTAAGGCAGTTCAATCCTAGCTTGTCGGAACAAGAGACCCTCGAGGTTGCCGGCAAGCTTTATGCGAACACGAAAGGCACCAAGACGAATCGCAAGTCGCTTCATAACCGGTCTTTCTGGAGAGGAGGCACCGAATCTTTCGTCTTCAATAAGCTGGAAGAATTCGCAGAGCAGGAGCGACCACGGACTCCCGTCCTCGGGGCTGGCATCACCGAAGCTCTAATGGGCAGGTTTATTAGTAAAGGTGCTTATCTCACCTCTCGTATCAACTGGGCAATTCAATCGTCTGGTGTAGATTATCTACATCTTCTCATCGTTTCGATGGACTATCTCATCAGACGTTTCAATATCAACGCTCGTCTGGCGATTACAGTCCACGATGAGATACGCTACCTTGTCAGAAACGAGGATAAGTATCGAGCCGCCATGGCCCTCCAAGTCTCCAACCTCTGGACACGAGCCATGTTTGCGGAACAGGTCGGAATCAACGACGTTCCTCAATCTTGCGCTTACTTCTCCGCCGTCGATGTCGATCACGTCCTCCGCAAGGAAGTAGATATGGACTGCGTAACACCCAGTCATTCGACCCCCATTCACTCTGGTGAAAGTTTGGATATAACACAGTTACTAGAGAAGGGGGCTGATGCGTTCCTCGACCCAGCCATTGTTCCCGCCAAATATGCTCCCAAGCTAGAAAATATTTCTTACACTCCAAGAGTTCCTGTCATGCAATCAATGGCTATAGACCAGGATGCGAAAGACCTCAGCTTCCTAAAGGCCCAGATTACCAATGACGACAAAGAATTACGAGAGATTCTAAAAGAACAGAAGAAGGCATCCGGCAGTGGACCTTCAACCGGGGGTGCCCCGAGAAAACCAAGACAGAGGAAAATCTTGCCCTATAGCTCGCAAGCTCAGCTAATACCCCATATGTACGAGCCGTTTGAAGCCAAGTTTCCTTCCAAGTCCAAAGTTGGTGGGGGAGGTGAATGGACCTTCGAAAAGATGCCGCCTGCGAGATGGAGAGGCCCAGGGCCGAGACTCTAAATGAAGTATTATACTGTATTATATCCTATTCAGCACATGGGTTCCTTTGTATATCGTACTATAATTGTACAATTGGGGATGAGGAGCAACGCGGTATTTCAAAAGGTCGGGGGGTTGGGTCAGAGATCACAAGGACTAGGCGTTGATGACGGGAGGGCATTCCATCTACTATGATATTGGACGGTGGCTCGAACATGCGCGTTTTAGATACCTTCAAGTAATCTATTGTACATACTATATCAACAGTCAAGCCATGCCCGTCGTCTCATATGTTCATGCGTACAGTTTTCCCTAGGGGCCATTGGCACCACGTAATACTAGGCTACGTGAATCTATCGAACAGCGGCTCATTATAATATTCAACAAGAACAAGTCACGAAAAGCTCATGAAAAGACATCAAATTTAGCAAGGAGAGCAGCAAGAGTGCTTCCTTTTTTTTATTGATTTTCTATCTTTTGCTACGATACAGGAGTATTAATGCGCCACTTGAGTGGTCTTTAGTCAATCAGTCATTCTCTCATTCCACCATTCCAGCATTTTGTCAATCTGTCGTTCCATCTTTCCATCATTCCGTCGTTCTGACATTCGGTCGGCCGGCAATATGAGCAATGTGAGCAGCAAGAGAAACCAGAGAACCAGAGAAGAGATGATGTGCAAACCAAGTCTCAATCCTACACGCGCCAGAGGCGCCAACACTCCTTTGGGCTTTTTTTTTCGGGGTTTTTCTTTTTCTAGTTTTTTCTTGGTTTTCTGTTCCAGTTTTCTGTTTCCTTCCTGAGTCTCCTTCCTAGAATAGAGGATAGAGACATCGATGTTATCACCATCAGCTTCACAACTCGCCTCGCCTGATAATCCCGAGAGTATTCGTCGCATGTATCTATCGCGCGTATGTCTCCCTGGGATAAATGCTACAATTTTTTTTTAGATGAAGCCGCCCAGGTCAGGTTCCTGGTGGTTGCGGGGAACGCAGCTGCGAGGTCGGATACGTG
>JAPUUL010000348.1:0-20397 GCA_029590625.1 Lasiodiplodia mahajangana
CGCCCCAACTATAACTGGTTCCTATCGTCCACCATGACAAAATAGCGCACGAGGTGACGACGACCCAACCATAGCCGCCGTCTGGCACGTCCGAGTCGGCCAGGCGCGAAGCTTCTAGGACGGGGTCCACGTTCTCATTGTTGCTCCTCGGGGCCTCGACAGGCTCGCGCTGCTGCAGTACCGTGAGTCTCCGGTCATCTAGCTCGATGGCCGTGGTAGTGGAAGTGGCGGTCGCCATGGCGAAAAGGATAATCTAGTAGCCTAGATTCTAAGGGGCAACCGACGAGCGTCGCATAAACCGTTTCTCAAGCCAACAAAAGACTAGGAACGGAATAGGTTCGCCTAAGGTGCGAAAGCTTGAAATATATATATATATTCTGTAAACCACCACGATAATGCCTACCCCTCTTCTATCGTCAAAATTCTGCGACTGTTCTGAGTCACGAGCTGTTGGCTGTTGGTCTTGGTGTTGCTGAGCTTATAATCCCCTAATCCACTTAAAGGGCGCTGACGACAAGCACCCCAGCTGCCGCTAAACCTTATCGGACCCTCGCGCTTTAAATCCCTCATCGTGGGTTTTCCGGTCATAAGCCGTATCTGTTTGACTTATTGGCATGGTTGACTGAGCATAGAAATTCTAGGATGGGAGGGATCTCAAGAGTGATTGAAGTCAGTACAGAAGTTATATAAGTAATCTGCATACAGCTGGACATGGAATTCTATAGCACGACACCCCGTATTTGGCTAGCCAACGTTACATACATGTACTTACTTCATATATGCACGCTGTGCATGGCCCCATTTTCATCGCTAATGCGAGTCTGGGACATTATACATTGCCCAGTGCATTAGGTACTTTAGGTAGGTACTGGGGTCCAGTCAACAGATACATCTCGACTCTCATGTCCTACATGTACTTGATACTTGTTTACTTTATATGCTATGGTAAGTTTTCTCAAATGCGCATAGCTTGAAGGTATGTCAATTTTCGTCTCGAGCCCTACGCTTTCTTCTAGTACATTATGTACCTTAGTTATGCATACTCTACTGATACGTAAGTAAGTACCTAGCTCGCTGTTTTGGCTACTCTCATTACACTGAGCTACTGAAGCAGTCACAGTTGATGTAGATTCCTACTCTTCGCCTTCGTGATAGACCTTACCCTTTAATGATATGTACTTCACCGTCTCATAAATACTCATTCAAACTGAGTACTACCGCAGAGTTGATTAACTGGCTAATTGTGTTTAGCGTATAAAGGTATGCACTCCGCCTACCGAAGCCCTCCCGAGAGGTATACGACACCATAAGCTGGCCTTACATACATATAACGGCTATAAAACCCAATTTCCAATTTAAGTCAGACTCACGACCCCCAAGTCCACCCCCACCGACTTTGGGTTCATGGAATTATTACGGTCCAAACCCTAACCCATATACGGGCGACCGTCGATGGTCAAATGCACGACCTGGCAACATTCTATCTAGATACACTTGACATTGCGTGACAGGCGTTCCCCATCAACGCCTTAGGTGCTTTCATGAACTCTGGCTTCTCGAAGAGTTGAATAGTTCGAATTACTTTGGCTCCTGATAATCTGTACACGGAAGAAGTAATTTGACTCAGCCCTCACCCAGTCCGCTAGTGGCTGTCTTTATTGTATTTATGTTGTTGTTGTTGTCGTTGTCGTTATTTTTGCCCTCCACTTATTATTGCTTCTGTTTCGAGAATTTAAGAATATGCCTTGTTAAAACGCAGGGTGCTAACACGACTCGGACATAAAGATCGTGGCCAGGACTCACTGCGTCGTCGGGAATATCGTGGGATATAAGGCACTGATTGTTTGGAATGGTTAGAATAAGGATATCTCGTGATATTCTTTACCCTGTTTGGCGGTTTCCCCTTTGGCGGTGCTTGCGGGGGTCGCACGTGCTAGGTACCCCTCACCGTGGCTCTATGCTCACTGATCTTTGCTCCCGATATCAATATTCATATCAATATCACTATCACTCCCAATTCCAACATTTCGCCATGATTCCTCCTAGCCAACAGTATGAAGCTAAGTGTTTTTATCCCGTAAGTAATAATCTAGTGTTTCTGTTAGTAGTCTCAGGAGATACGAGTAGTAGTGATATTTCTTTCTGGTTGAAACCGCCTTCGTATCGGCTTGTTGATTGAGTGTTTATAGGCTAGGGATAAAAGCCTTGTATTACATATATGCTGAAGTATTTAAATCTGACCTTGAGTTCCTGCTGGGTCGTTTATCTTCGCGAGCTTTACCGTGTATTCCGTTGGTAAGGGCTACGCAGCACTTCTAGATGTACTAAAATTTGGTAGTAAAATAGGTGTTGTGGAGCCTGGGGTCTTCAGCCTCCCCCCTTTCACTTGTCCTGAAGTATGCACCGTTGTTCGTTACTTGTTATTTATTCCCTGTCCCAAATATAGAGCCCGGGATTTTCCTTTATTTTATTAATGCAATAGTAGCGGTGGAATGTTCAAGATAGCAAACCTTGTTACCAAGTTGCAAAGTGAAAAGGTGTAGTATCCAGTGGACACCTACGGCAATAATATTCATATACTTAGCTTTGGAGGCCCAATTAACGTTTCATAATTGCTAAAAGGCTGGTTTATTCTCGATTACCTCATTATGGACTATTTCTCCAGATTTGAAATGTTCGGAGGGATCCAAATTACTTGGGCGAAAGTCGGTCTAACTACCTCCCCAGTGTTTACTAAACTGGGTCAAGGGTCGTACTGTATCTACTTTGTACTGACCTCCTAGATCCCTTCCTACATACTTAATGCGTTCCACTGCTCCTATATTCGCTACCCCGAGGTTACATATGAGCCCTGGCGTTAGTAATCCCTTGTTCCTACTGTGTACAGGTCCATGGATATGCACTCTGGTTTACTAGGATTTCGCGTGCGTTGTCCTAATTAGAGCTTAAACACACTGGATTTCACCTCAAAACGTAGTCTAAGGAGTGAATTCCAGACTCCTGCACACTTGGCGTACCTGGTTAGCGTAGTTATTATCGAGAGCCGGCAATGTTGTAAGTGCTTTTAGAACCTCCTCTCCCCCACTAAACGGCCCTTAAGCGGGCAAATCGCCCTGAGAGCTTAAGCTGAAAGAATTCGGGTTTGTGGTCGTCTTGGCTGCGTTAATGTGATGGCAGTAACTTGTGATGGGTGTAGGGACGAAGACCGCGAAGTCTTATATGTGCTTGATTAAAAGGATTGATAGGTGAGGGGAGCGGATGAGCCAATGCTTACCTTGTCAGAGGATGATCGAATACAGTGACAGATACTGTTCAAGCCCTGATGCAAAAGGAAAAGTACCTTACTAGCTGTCCAATTGATCCCCCAGATGCCATGCCATGCCTACGCGATGGGGAGGCAGTGATTGGCTATGTGGAGGCGATCAACCCCTTGACCACGACCATAACCAGCATAGGCACGTACTGAGTATGACAGCTGACCGCAAACAGTACCAGGAGAATTAGCCGATAGATTGTCGCTGTTGAGGTGCGATGTATGGCGCCCCCGACTGCATACAAGTAGTCTAGCGTCGCGCTCCCGTTACTGAATTAATTGCCACCTTCAACCCCGACTTCCACAGATGAACTGGCCTCGAAAATATGCGCAAATCCTCCCCACCCCTGGCAGGTCGGGGGAGTCTTCTGTATCTGGTTCTCAGCAAACGCCCGAAAAACGAGTGCACAAGCGTTCCGGACCGTCTATTGCATGCTCAGAATGTAGGGTCCGTAAGACCCGGGTAAGCGCCTGCCGAATGCTTCCACTTCGACGTATCGCCGTCTCGGCATCGTCACGCTAATTCGAGAGCTCGTTGTATTGCAGTGCGATGGCGCCCGCCCAATTTGCTCCAGCTGTACCAAGAGGGGCAAAACGATATGTGTATACCTAGACAAGCATAGGTCTGGGTCGATAGCGATGGAGTGGCTAGGGAGCCTGAAGACATTGCCGAAGCATCGCGCGCTGATGTTGTTGAATAGCCTGAGAATCCAAGGAGATCTAATCACGACCCTTTCTGACTTCTCGGATCCCGAGCAAGCGATCACGGAGCTTGACACGTCCTCGTCTCTTTTCGAAGCCGAGCTGATGGCAACCAACCCAAATACATATCCAACCTTGAGTCCGATCGATGTTTCGGTCCTAGCCGAAAGCCACGTTCTTCTTCCCACAAGTGCCCTTTTCGAACCAGACGAGAGGTAAACCTCCCCCCGGGGTTGTCGTTGCGTCACGCACTCTTCCCCGCTTCCTACTCCGCTAGTCCATAGAAACCGAGAGACTGACATCATCTGATTAACAGNAGCGGCGGTNACGCACGTTGACGGCGACTCATCCGTACGAGATTTCGGGGGTCCAATAGACCCTGCCGACGCGATCGAGTACTGCGATGAGCGATTATCCAATATACAGGCTGATTTTTGGGCTGATGTGTTGGTACCAAATGAATTCATTGCGCGGGCGATTTCCTTGTATATCAACACAGATCATCCACTCTTGGGTCTCTTCGATACGGATCTCTTTATAACCGACCTTGTTGGCGGGCAGACTAGGTTCTGCTCGCGGTTCCTCTTCCACTCTCTGATGTATTTGGCATGCGTAAGTTATCATAAATCCCCTCTAGGCATCCTGTCTACGCTAATCCAGCAGCGTAGCAAATGTACAGCGCTTTCGATAAGAACGCGATGCAGTATGCCGACACCTTCGCCCAGAGAGCAGAGGAATTGTGGGAAGACGAGGCAGATTCCTGTCTAGCCATGGCCGGCGCAGTGTTGCTAAGCGTGTCCAACTTGGGACGCGGCAAAAACCATGACACCGTTCTCACATTCGCACGATATGCACTAGAGATGGGCCAGCGATTGGGCCTCTTCTCTACGCAGCCTGCAGACTCTCGGCCTAGCTTTGAGACGAAAGAAGAAGAAAGGGCCAACTCCTACGGGGCATGGGGCACGTTCAATTGGAATGTGTAGGTCAAGACCTGCAACTAACAATGCAAACGTGGATTAACAGAGCAGGCTGATATCACAATTTTACCGGCAACCAACTTTGGAATCTTCGGGAGTGGCACCCACGATGCCTATTCCCGGAGAGCTTGGCCTCCCGGAGGTGCTTGAAGATGTCGCTCCCGAGGAGGGAGAGGTTATAGATCGAGGCGTGCTTGGTATCACCTTTCCCGCCCTATGCAAGTTCTGGGAGATCACCCATGGGGCTCGATGGGTGCATCTCCCTGGGCCGCAAGACCCAGATCCTTCCTTTAGGCTGTCCCTCCTAGAACACAAATACCGCCAACTGCTGGCTTGGGTTGAAACATTGCCATCGTATCTGCTACGGGCGGAGGAAAGTCCGCATCATACCATAGTGTTTCAGTAGGACTCCCGTTCACGATTATCTCGTTCTCGAACATCTAGTGTTGGGCTTATTCAGATAACAGTATTTGGCTCCACACTACTATCCTCGACATCCTTCAGCCCTTCGTCAGAACCGCTCCAGAGCGACGACTGAAGTTGGTGACGTTTTCGGCACCTGACGGGTCGCCAGACGCCGCCTATGCCGCGTCTGTCAAACAACTCAAGCGCCTCATCTTCGAGTACCGTAGCAGGTATTCAGCATCCACGTACTCGATTCTTTGGCACAGTGGGTTAATCTACCTCGCAAATGCCATGATCAAACACACAAAAGACCCAGAGTGGCGCCACTATCTCTATTTGTGTGTGTATGGGTACGAGAGATTGAACCGTCCATATCGAATCTCTGAAGTTATCTGTGAGTTCATCAAGCATCTTGTATGCATTATTCGGGACTGTGCGAGACGTGGCATGTTTAAGCTTAGACATGGTTCTTAACAGATTTAACATCTCTGGTCATAGTACAAGGGTTGCTGGCCATGACTTTGAAACATACGGACATAACCGCCGACGAAGCTCAAAGGCTCATGGCGGAACTTAAGAAGCGTGGGCTAGATAAGGGCGACAAGTCTCTAGAGACCAGGGTCCGCGCGACATTCATGGTTGATCTAGATCTTGCGCTGACGGAGCCTCATAAGGCATCAGCCGAGACCGTAGCGGCCGATTTTGATTACTGGGCGTTGTTCCAATCTGTTATCGAAAAGGACCAGGCGGCAGAATGAATACTATAGGGCGTATGTGGCGATCAAACACAACTCCTATTTGGCGGAACAGGGGATAACGAAAAACGGGCAGATTAAAGGGATGGAAATCGTTGCGTAATGTATTATTCCAGGTGGGGGCTCTTTTTTCTGCCGCCGAGGATACGCTCGCTATAGGCAAGTTTGCCATAGTAGTTGCACTATTAGTAAGTGTACTTTTCTTTGTAATGATAAATGGCCGAACCCTAAATATCCCACTTAGCAGTCATAGCTGCCATTAATCCCCTGAGCACACCTATTCTGAATTATGATTCAATATTCCTCATTAGGTTCATGATAGTCGTTAAACGTGATCGTCGTTATATGGGGAGCAGGCGTTGCTGTCCTACTCCTGTCCCACCCGTTCGGCAGCTCTTTGTATGTATCGCTGGATACTCTCGCTTCCACAATGGCTATGGCATAGGATGGCCGTCTTTAGGTTGTAGACCTCCTCCCGCAAGCCCTTCGCCTCGTTCTGCAGCATCTCGTTCGTCTATAGAGCACTCGGCGTCAGTAATCACCATTTAGAGCGCGCCTCATGGGGGTCTTAGAAGTTTCTAGACTATATATTGTCCTAGAAAGAAAGTCTGCTGCTCTGAAAGTTGCCAAAACAAGAAGAAAGTGAATCCGGGAACTCACCTGGCGGAGGTCCTGTTCAAGTTGCTGGAGCCTGCCTGTGCTTTCCTTTGCCCCTTTCCGGCATTTTGCAGCAGCAAGCCTATTCTTCCGCCGTTTATTCTGCAACGGAGTGTTTTCGTCCTCGAGGCTAACCGTCGTCACCAGAGAAGGACATGACGAGAAGGGAGACGTGGGTGATGCGGCGAGTAAGGTACGCTTAGTGGTCGTAATTGGCTTCGAAATGCCGGGTGAAGTGAAGGGGATTGCCAACGGGGTAAGCTGCCCTCGGTCCCTAGGTGTGTTCCAGGTCGTGTTTGGAAAGGAGTCGAGTGGGCGTTGGTCATATTCTATTGTATCGATCATGCTTTGTTGGTCTAGCCCTTCGGCACAGGTCCTAGGATGAGGTGGGTGCTGCTGCTGCTGCTGCTGCTGGAGCCTCTGCAACAGCAATTAGTTTTAAAAATGGAGTTGAGCAAGTACCCCATGGCAATGAGACCAACCTCGAAGTCCGCATTCCCTGGCCCCCAAACGTCCTCTAGAGCATCCATGGGCGAGTAGCTAGGGAAATAGGATAAATCAGGGAATTGATGGTCGAACATGTCACCAGGTACCCCGAAAAGACCCCCATCCAGCCCTGCGACGGGTTCATAGTCGTTGAGCGATTGCATTTCGAGAAAGAAGTGGAGAGATTATGCCGTTTTAGATATGCCCTTACCGAATCTATATCACTTTACGTGGCCAAGTATGACATTGCCCATAACCGAGCTGGGACAAGACTCTGAGGAAAGGCTATGAGTCGACCAGACTTTGTTTTTAGCT
The DNA here is from genome assembly GCA_029590625.1 of Lasiodiplodia mahajangana. Classification (NCBI taxonomy): domain Eukaryota; kingdom Fungi; phylum Ascomycota; class Dothideomycetes; order Botryosphaeriales; family Botryosphaeriaceae; genus Lasiodiplodia; species Lasiodiplodia mahajangana. The sequence continues at coordinate 7,611 of JAPUUL010000348.1, forward strand.
TTGAAAGGTACCCATTTGCGAATACGAGCATCGCCTCCCACTTTGTTAAGCCGCAGCAATGATAGGCAAGGGTAGACCATTGCTTTATCGGGGGCAAAGCCTGATAGTACCACCTTGGATATCCCAAATCAGCAAGTTGTTGGAAGACCAGGTTTGGGTTGCGTAGCCAATCACCGCTGCGTCTGAGCCGGCTCCGTCCCGTTGAGTCTAAGACGCCAATTGGCTGCTCGCACCTTTTTCCGCCATCTGGTTTATGACGCCACAAAATGATCCTTCAATAACCGAGTTCAGGGCGCTCTTTTCAAACCTATTGCTCAGGCAAAAGCAATGGCAACGGTATTCAGGCCGATTCCGGTCCAATAAGGGGTTTTACGTTTATCGCCAAGGAGTAGAAGTTCAACGCTGTCCCAAGGGATGACGGGGTACATCGTCCACATTACCTACGCCTTAGTCATTTCGTAGCAGAGTTTGTCACCCCCTTACGTCGAGTTCTCTAGGCTCCACGCGCTAATTTGGACGCCGCGTGGCATGAGCTTGACGAGTGGTGACCTTTGGCGATTGTGTTTTTGCGCAGTTTCACTCAAGCGGTTATTGTCATTGGAGGCGGTGTTGTAGTGCATGTCGTGGGACGACTGTAGTGAACAGCATACAGATGGCAAGCTTGAGCGATAGTATTTTGCCCATGCGCAGTATCTCTATTAGGGATAAACACCATTCTTCAGGGTAGAATAGAACCCTCCCATTTTATGTAGTCTTCGAGATCTCAGCTTGTAGAGTAGACGGAGGTGTCACAAGCCGCGATCTGGCAGCCGAGGTCTGACAAGCTACACAGAGAGAGTATGAAACGCCACAGGTATTTTACGACAAAGCGAGTTGATAGATACCTGTCTGCGGCCGTTATTTAGTTATTCTCTTGCTGGGAGTATAGGCCCCAAGGCCGGATCCTTCAAGAGGGCTTGGAGTAGAGACCACGTTTGTAGCGACGAACTATTCCGCGCCGCTTGAAACACATTAGAACTCGAGGATTACTAGGAGTACGTCTGCAGGCAGAATGAGCCCTAGCATGTCTTCGACGCAATGTTTATTGGCAAAGTCTGGTTCGAATCGTTCTTCTCCGGCTTGATGAATTCTGCTCTACGCGTAGTCGTCTAGTCATCGCAAGTGCTGTGCAGCGGTACTTGGAACCCATTCGATGTAAGCCGAGGTAAGCTGATACTGGATTCATGAGGTATGAAGGCGTGATAGTCGGCATAGGCTAGCAATCGCGTAACACCGTTAGGAGTGTCTTGAGCTGGGAGGGAAATATGTTCGCCGTCATGTAGTGGGTGTCGATTAGATTCCCCAGAATTTCTGCGATTAAAAATAATTTTCAAGGCTCGCCTGGGCTTCCCACATGGGTTTTAGACGCGAAAAGCGCGGGACGAAGAACGAGGACATTGTCATATATATATATATGGGTAACCCACCTTCACCACGACCTTGGCCTACCACACCTCCCGGAATGGTTGTCCGCCTACAGGCTTACATCCATCACGGGTCATCAAAGTGGATGTCAACCTAACGCTAGCGACTTTGTACTTGCAGGGAATTCCGCACAGGAAATCCCCCAATTTATACCTAATAAAGGGTCTTTTGGTAACACAGCTGAGAAGGACTGAGTAGCAAGGTACCTAACCCAGCCGTCAATATGCCGTACGATTGATTGAACGATCCCATTGACCAACCGTCCATACAAAATCGCTACCAAAGTTTAGCGTTGCACTAGCCTTCACCATCCTGGTTGCTTCAATGCGGGCTACGATATCGTGACGTGCTGTACCCCTCCAATGCTGATGGAAAGAGTCTAGTTAGATGAATCCTTGTGCCCGTGATGGTCACCACGTCATGCGTGGTCGCTTTTGGGCTGACGAATTGCCAAGCATCATACCCTATGTAGTTTATGAACCGTGACCTCTGTTTATTCGGGTGAGCTTGATGTTATGACAAGTGAAGCACTGAATACGTCCAGCCCGGTGGGTTAGGCTCGAAGTTATAGTATAAGCAGTTTAGTCAATACGACATTAAGCAATCTGTTCTGGATGGAACCCGTGGTGTGCTTGGGGCTCTACACGCTTCGTGGTAGGGTGCTAACCTCGTCTTATATACCTGATGTAACCCAATAATCAAAGATGGAAATAATATTACTCTAGATTTCGATCGCAGATGCTAAAAACGCCCATAATTCACTTCTGAACCTCTCCTCTCACTCAATCTATCGGCCAACGCTATGATAAGAGTGCCGGCTGGGAATATTAAGTATATTACATATTCTATCAACGAGGTATACTAAGCATTGAAATAGGTCGCGCCTTATTACTTTGAAGGAGTAGCGAGGTTCAACTGCAGAGTGTCAGGGCTTACTAACAATTTCCGAGTCCTCCAAACTGGAGAGGTAAGTTAAGAAGAACGCTTCCCTGTATAATAACGATATTGGTACAGAACCCTTCAAGGGCTTCACAGCGCTCCTCGGGTGGCTTTGTAGCTGGAAATCCTTATTTGGGCCCATATAGTATGCGTTTCCTATATAGGTAGTAATACGTCTAATTCTCCCTTTCTCGCCAACTAGAACGCCCCCCTGAGTGTAGAAGATTCGGGGCGAGGGACTGTAGTGTCAAAAGATGGAATTTGAAGATAGGAGACGTTAAGCATCGTGTAGTTTCCCTGTTTAAATCATCTACGAGTGTTTGATAAGAGGCAAACGTTGATGAGTATTGTTCTAAGGTACTGTTTAAAACGAGTGAATTTCGATTTATTCTCGACATCTCGATGAAAACTTTTGCTTAAATCTTCATTTAATGAAGTTTATACAATAATTCATGTTCCTATATTTTCTAAGTGCCGTATGGGTTCTACAGCCTGTTAAAGATTCCATTTATCAAGTAAAAGTCTTCGAAGATTGAGCGCCTAGCTAGCTTATTTAATCATATAATATGTAAAACCATACTATACTTTTCATAACTAAGGCTGGTGGCCGTATGAAGCTCGTGTGTTACTAATTACCTCGCTTTGTTTCATTAGACTATGATTCAACAACTTGGCGATATTTAATTGTATTGAAAAATTTTGTATTCTTCTTATTCAGCTTTCCCGTGGCACGAGATAGGCTGTACAGGCCCGTAATTCGGCGCTGCAATCCACTCACAAGCCATGAATTTCTACCACTCTTGTTCTGGGTGAGTGAGCATATTGATACTTTAGCTTGGCAACACCCCTGAAGAGAATTCCGCTAGAAGCCACAGTTTTAGATACCCGACCTTGGAGGAGGCTGTACGTCACACCTGGCCCATAGGGGGTCCTATACTAGCGACTTTCCTAGCGACAAGTGAGACTTTAGTTGTAGGAAGGTTATTAGATAAAGCTATCTTAAGAGAGGAAGACGCAAATAAAATAAGCCCTTGTCACACATAGTCCTGTGGCAGAAGCGCCAAACGCAGGCCTAGGACTGGAGATACGGCGACAATAGGGCATATTGAAAGTATGTCGCCAGACTCGGATTGACTTCTTAACTTTAAAGGCGCCCGGAAAACAGTCGGTACTTATTTACAGGATTGCTAAAAGCCAGTGTTACTAAAACATGCTATGTGGGAGGGTACATGTAGTGTATTAGCTAAAAGAGAGTCAACAAGTACTGAAAGCAGGGTTACACAATGTTTAGTTATGAGAATTATCGAAGATTAAGTTATATAAACTATGTAATCCTACTATCATATATAGGATAAGGAGGAATCGCCGGGCGACTTGACCCTATAGAAGGTTATTATGAATATGAACTTGATTCTAAACCCTTAAGTGTTGCAAATTATAGTTACATTAAACTTGGCCTTTCGGAGATGCGGAGTTTATCTTACAGGGTACGATAACCTATGACTTATTGTCACACGGCCAGAAGCCACAGTTCCAGACTCTCGACCTCGGAGGAGGCTGTACGCCACAGCCAGCCAATAAAGGTCTTATAGTCTTATATTAGAGACTTCTCTAGGATCAACTGGCGCTCTCTCAGTTGCAAGAAGACCACCGAAGGAAAAGTAGTTCATGGGATCTTCGACTGTTTCAGGAACAAGCTTGACCTTGTGACTACAAATAGGTAGGTCTGAATCTCCCCGACCGAGAGAGAGGAAGACGCCATAGACCCATTGACACCCCTAGAGCATTATTAGCCGAACAAGACCTACTATTCTAAGCCGTGATATATAAGCCCTTGGTACACTCATAAAACGCGGGATCACATCAAGTAAATCATTAACTCTGCTTTTCAAGTTCTGAATTACCTGTTAAGTGTCTAGTTTGTAGGGTATAGGCGCCTGACCGAAAAGCTTCGTTTTATAACGGCTCCTGTCCAAGACTCTTGAATTCCCCTGGCTGATTGTCTAGGTACTTCTTCTGAGCACCTAGGCCTTCTCACCTTTCATTATAACCCACTTACCCCTAATATTTCGCAATAGGTTGACAACACGAAACCCGACCATATTGTCTAAAGGGATCTAAGCAGGGGGAGCCCATTAGGCACCGAAATATTTGCTCTGGTCTCCACATCAACACACAGCAGGCTGTTTAGGGTGGCTAGTTAGCGGGAGCGGCCTCGTTCGACATATCATCATCAAGCTTCGGAGAACATTGCTCAGAAATACCTGACCTGCTATAACGGGTGCGCTGCATGTGTAGGTTATGTGTAGTCGCTAAGAGGCTTACGAGAAATAACCAGAAGCTCGACAGATATCTGAGATTTACTTGGAAATAATATGAGGTATGGATAGCTAGCGATCCTCTGTCCTACATTGTGCATTAAAACTCAGGGTACTCTATTTCATACTGATGTGTTGCATTACCGTACCATGCCCCTGTGTAAAAGAATGGATAGGAATTGCTTTAGAATATGTACGTAATTGTTTGGTCTTGATTGAGAATTACTCGTAGAATGTACTTCCAAGTAGGATACCATCACAATGCTGGGTAGAGTGAAGATGTTACAGTCTGGTCTCACCGTATAGAAACTGTGTGCTCGTTGGAGATATCTTGTCATTACCTTTTTGGGATTAGTCATTCCTACTATCCACCAGAGATCTACCTCTACCTGTAACTTCACCACCCCCACAAAGCTTGGCACGTCACCGCAAACATCTAGACCCACGTGGTTAGTACCTACTGCGTACATGGCAACATATTTATTACTTGTGCATCCTTAAGGTAGGTAGGTATAAACTTCAGGTAAAAGTTTAACCTTGCTTTGAAGGTCCCGACACGTGCAACGGCGATGGTCGAAGGAAGAATATGCCTATATAGTATACGGATACTCGTCGTCTGTGCTAAGTAAGTACAGAATTGCGATGAGTTTATGCTTAGAGGTGGTGTCAGCATTTTCTCGTGTTCGACCCGCACGAGCAATTCAATGGTACACTACACAAATCGCTCGCATGTTTTGGGACCTCTGCCAGCATCCTGTGAGGGAGGCTGTGCATAATCACTTATTAAGTACTACCTAGACCTAGTATGCCTGCCACGATATGTACGTACTCAATGTAGAAGACTCTTAAATCCATCCCCATTTAGATTTGTAAAAATGTTGTAGATCGCACAGCACAATTCTTTCTCGGGACCGTTGGGCGACGCGCTGCAATTGTATGGGCATAGGCGTGTTGGGGCATGACGTTATTCGTAGCATTAGGTAGTAAAGGAGACTGCAGGTACTGTAGATCTACGGCGAAGAAAGCAACAGTCTTGTCCTGATTGGGTAGGTCAATTTCATTATTCTGTTGCCTGGACTAGTCGTGCGCTACGGTCAGAACAGAGGTCAGAACTACGGTACATACCTACTTAGTACAGTCGGACAAGAGCGAGTGGGACCGCATTTATTCGCCCCAGTACTGGCCCCAGCGGTCCAGTAGCGGACTAATGAGCCATCTGACTGGCTGGCTTTGGCTTAGAAGGGGGCAATGTGTTGTACATACGGTATGATGTGATATTGATATTGGCGCGAGCCGTCCCTGGCCAGTACACCTGGGCAGTCTCGACGCTGTTGCTACAATAACGTCAGGAATCCCACACCACCTCATCCGCCTCTCCCGGTTACTCTCACGCCAGACTACCACCGCATCAGTCCTGCGCACCACCCTCTCCTCTCCTAATACCTTACTGTAATGCCATAGCGCAAATTTCATTCGCTTTTCCCTTCATATCCTTCATATCCTGCGGTGGTCTCGACAACTATTTCAAGTCGATAGATACGCTGGAACCTGCGGCACGATACGACTCTAAACGCGCTCGACCGGTGTCCCGCCAATTCCGTTTCCGGATTCGCCGCATACGTTGCTCCCCGAACGATAGATAGGTCTACGCTCAGTGACGGTATCGGTGAGGTCGTCAAAGACTGGTATTCGATCAACCTGGGCTTCGCGCACGGCTGGCTGCCCATCTACCCACACGCCCAAGTCGCCTTCGTCGTATCGACTCGTACTCGCATGGTGTCGCTTTTGCTACCACATAGCCCACGTTCAATATGGCTTCGTTAACGTCATCGATAAGGAGTTTGCTCCTCCTCTTATGCTGTCTCTTTGCTCTCGTCCTGCCGTCGGTGGCTGAGAAGAAGCTCGAAACCAACTCGCTCAACTCGTGCCAGGCCAACTCGGGCTTCACAGCTAGTCTATTCAATCTCCGGTACACGCCCTCGAAGAATTCCATCGATGTCAACATCAGCGCCGTTTCCACCATCGAGGCCCGCGTCAAATTCGATGTCTCAATCTCCGCTTATGGCTACGAGTTCTATTCGCTTATTATCGACCCCTGCGAATTTGACCTTGCCGGCTTTTGTCCTATGGTCTCCGGTAACCTCGATGATCCGTTCAGCCTGAACATAGATCCGACGACCGCAAGTCTCGTGCCTGGGATTGCCTATACTTTCCCCGATATCGATGCCAAGGTGCAGATTTACATCAATGCCACGAGTGGCGCCATGGCAGGTCAAAGTGTTGCTTGTCTAGAAGCGAACGTGTCAAATGGCCAGACGGTGGATCTCATTGGCGTTAAATGGGCCTCCGCCATTGTCGCTGGCCTCGCTCTCGTTTCGTCTGCCCTCCTCTCCGGCCTGGGTCATTCAAATGCCGCCTCTCACGTCGCCGCCACTGCTTTGGCGTTGACTGGCTATTTTCAATCGCAGGCTATGGTCGGCCTTGTCGGGATTCCGCTACCTCCTGTCGTCCAATCGTGGACTCAAGATTTCCAGTGGAGCTTGGGTATCGTAAATGTTGGCTTCTGTAAGTTCTGGGCTCATTCAAACCTTGCCGGGAAACATGGGCTTTAAGCCACCAACCATAAACTCTATTTGGCTAGTGTTGGCTAGGATGCTTTCCCCAGTCTATCGGATACGCAACTAATATGTCGTTTGTAGTGCAAAACATTTTCACCTGGTATCAGCGCTCGACCGGTGGGACAGCAGCAAGAATCATCGACACATTAGGTTCTGTATCTGTTGAAGTCCAGAAACGGTCTGAGCCTCTCCTAGCTCCGAGCCTTAGTCTATTCAAACGTGCAGAGGCAATTATGCCACGGTCCCTGTCGCATCATGCTTCAACTCTTATGAAGCGTGGAAATGTCAAGACTGACTACGGTAGTTATATTGTCTATGGCATTCAGCGCGTAGCCTTCCGTGCGGGTATTGAGACGACGAATCTTTTCGTCACTGGCATAGTTTCTTTCTACGTCGTCATGGCTTTTGCCGCAATCGTTGTTGCGCTCTTCAAAGGAGCATGCGAGGTTGCTGCGAAGGCTCGATGGATAAAGGGCGATACATTTTTAGACTTCCGCAATGGATGGCGTACGTATCCTCTATTGAATCTCAGACTCATAGCCAAACCTGAAGAACAGCGCTAACGATGAACTCCCAGTCACTGTGCTCAAAGGCATCCTCTTCCGTATCACCCTTATTGGATATGCACCGGTGACTATCCTCTCCTTGTGGGAGTTTACTCAGCGAGACTCTGCGGCAGAAGTCCTTTTGGCCGTATTTTTCCTCTTATACGTAAATATTGGCTTGTTTTGGGGTTCATACAAACTGATTCGGATCGCCCACCGCTCAGTTGCCCTGCATAGAAACCCCGCATATATCCTCTTCTCAGATCCTCAGACGCTGAATAAATGGGGTGAGTGCTTTTGCAGCAAATTTACCGCTGTATATCCCTACAAATACCCGATGCACGCCGTTATTGACTCGTGACTAGGCTTTCTATACATCCAGTTCCGCGCTTCCGCGTATTACTTCATCGTCCCTGTCCTAGGATATACTATACTGAAATCTTTCTTCATTGCCTTCGCCCAGAATGCGGGCACCGTCCAAGCGATCGCCTTGCTGCTTATCGAGGCGGGTGCCCTTATTGGTGCTTCCGTTTTACGGCCATGGATGGACAAGAAGATCAACTCTTTCAATATCGCCATTTGTGCTGTCAACTTTATTAACGCCATATTTCTTTTGATCTTCACTAAAGTCTTCGACCAACCAGATATTGTCACTGGTGTTGTCGGTGTCGTTCTATGGATTTTGAATGCCGCTACCACCTTAATTCTACTTCTCGTGTTAATCATCTCTACTGCTATTGTTTTCTTCACCGACAATCCCGACGGCCGGTACAAGTTCATGGCTGACGACCGAACCTCATTCATGAAATCCCAAAGCCAGTTGGCTACTACTGGCGAGCTCGACGCTTTGGCAATGACGGCCCGTGGTGAAAAGGCGGGATACGGCTCCGGACTGGACGATAACGAGTCTCTCGCACCACCCTCATTCCATCAGGCACCGCGCTCCCGTCCCCAGTCGATGAATAGGGCTACCCCACCGTCAGTAGCAACAACATCTACCACGAGCACTATACAAAACGACCGTCCTCGCTATTCTGTCGACCAACATTCCGCTCTTATACCTGAAGAAGGAATTGCACGAACAACGAGCCCCTCCAACCACTCTGTATCGCGAGCGCAAAACGCTAGCCCTTGGCAACGAGGCGCTGGCTATGACCATCAGTAACACTCTCGCGATTCGATTCCTTCAATCATTTTACTCGTGTCAACTATCAGTATTATTAAATAGTTAACATTGGAGCTATGAGGGTTATACCTAATTATATAGGCGGTTGGCAGGGAACAAATCCAACTTTTTGCGATCATTGTACATTGTGCTAGGAGTTGGAGCTTTTGAAGTATATATCCCCGACGTGGGCACTAGATGGGGCCTTGATATTAGGCAACTTGAAGCGGTCATATATCTTGGTGGGGAGTTTGTGGCGTTATGGAAAGTAATAGGGATAGTTCGGTTAGCATTTTCATCATCATTCCCTCGATGAAGTTTCCAATAGCATACAAAAGCCAATCATGGCAGGCTTCATACTCATATCAGGCCCTGTGATAATTTGTCATGCGACAACATAATTCGCATTGCTCAGCCCGCCTCCCTCGCTTAACCTACCGCCCTCCGCCCGAACATATTGAAGTACTCATAGTAAGCGTGCACACTTACATAGTAAACTCGACAGGAAACGTTGAGAGGGAAATCTATAGCAATACGTAGCTGGGATATTGTAGTGCCTGCCACTCGTTAAACGCGGCCTTAATCCAAAGGAAAAGTAGGGTTTACTACTTGGTAGTACAACTATTCATCGTAGAAAATAAGGACATGTAATTTTGATAAGAAGAAACAAGTGCCTATGCCTAGGGTCGCCCGTCAATAAGACCGGAGCCGACCTAATTGGGACATCGCAGCGTCGGCTGGTTTGCGTCGGATCCCATACCGCCACCTACAGCCCACCGCCCATTCGGTATTCGGTCCCGTCAACAACATGCCATGCCTGCATTTGCACGCCTTGAAAGAGATCACGCAACGCCTACGAGAAGCTCACTAACCAGGACCGGCTGAGCTCCAACTCCGATAGCCCGATAGATATAAGAAAGCCAACAGGCGAGCAGTGGTAAAAATAAAGACGCAGAAGGGGACGCGAGTGACGGCGTTCGGTACGCTTGGTGATATCAAGGGATAATAGCGCTTTTCTAGCWGCGCACGTGATGTACCTMTTTCAGAGAGGTGCATTTTACGCATGTCTATCACCAAGACGGTTCGAATCTCGCCCTGGGAACGGCGGCTAATGCAAGAATCAGAGTCGGGATTTTAGTCCTAAGATAAAGGGGGAAGGTCCAGCTCGATAATTACTTACACTACAACGAATTCGTTAGCAATGATCCTTCAGGCGTGCTAAGGGAATAAAAACGTAGTTTGAAGAGTAACTAACTATATTCCTCAGCTTTATGCTGCGCATCTTCCTCTTTTTGTGACCACGCAATCTCGACGACAATAGTCGGAAATCTACACTTCCGCTCACATAACGTGTGTCTCACGGACAGGTCGGGGGATTTCGAATCACGCTCTCCCCTAGCAAAGGGAAACTTAATGTCAGTATGGCCGGATGACACGACGGACTTAGCAGCGGTAGAAATCCTAGCATCGGGTGATTTTTGTAAGCTACGGGTCCAGCCGATAATTTGCTCTTTAACCCATTCCCCCACTTCCTCGTGCATCGAGGTGGGCATCCGTATTTCGAGTCGTTTTTTATGGCGCGTATAATCGTATCTATGACAAGCATCATCATTATTATTACTATCTATAGTACGCGGGTGTCAGGTAAATTTACCGCAGCTTGTCTTCGAAAAACGCTCGTAGTTTATCATCTTCAGACTCTTCGATGGCTCTGCGTAGTTCCCCGTACTGCTTCGCCGTCAGCGTCCTCGTCAGATTCCCAACTCGCGTACGTCGACTTGTAGATATGGCTTTGATCAGGTCAATGGTGCCCTGCACCCGGGCATCGTCTGCCCGGGACGTGCGTTGTTTTGCCAGATTGAGGAAGCTGATGACCGAGTTGTATATCGATTGGACAACGGACGCCGAATAGCCGCTTTCTTCCTCGTCCAGGTATGGTGGTGGTGGTGGTTGTGGTGTTGGCGATGGATTTGGCCCTTCAGATAATGCTTCCTCGCTATCGTCGCTATGGATATTAGAAGGCTGTGAGTATTGGTCTCTGTTTTCAGTGATTTCCTCAGTTGAAGGCGCCCTTGACGAGATAGACGGCGTCACGGGACGGATATCTCTTGGACCAACCGGATGCACGAAGACCTGCTTCCTGCGATCGCCGGGCGCAACTCTCAGCGATTCCGGCGTAGCATCAGGAGTGGGAACCCCGAAACGGCTCCGGTTCGCCGCCTGCTGTTCAAGCTCAGGCGTAACGGGTTCCTTGCCTGGTTTCGGAGAGCTGGGGCCGGATTCGTGCTCGAATGAATTGATCATTGAAGGCCCTTCCACCGCACCCGCAGGTAGCATCTTAGGACCGACGATGTTATATGGGCAAGTCGTATTGCAGCCCACGCGGCAGATTCGGGGTATTTGAAGAGAACTGGAGAGCTAGGGGGATAAGCCTTTCAGCTTCTCCAAGCCGCCTGCAAGCGGGGTCTCGGAATGGATGAATACACATTTATTAATCACGAGGGTGGCTATCTCTACCCAATCACCCTGAAATCTACACCCTTCAAGCTTTTGGATACTACGAGAAGGCGACATCCGTACACCACTAGCACCTCTGCCATACTACCCACCTCACATAACAAAGCTGGGACTATTTAGGACTAAATGACAAAAGCAATCATGCTTCACTAGCGTTAAAGATATACACGTAACTGGCCTTGCGTCTTCATATGAGCGCCAAAGTCATGTTTACCATGTCAGCTCGAATAGAACGTCTGCATAGGTCATATACTACACACAGTCAATTCTAGACCCTTATTTGACTGATATGTGACATGTTTGTGTTATGATAGGCGACACAAAGGGACCTGCGTGGTTTACGACATGATTTGGTACGACGTAAAATCAACAATTTAGGCGTTCCCGCCAGGTTTGCGAGTCACGAAGATCGCGTTCCCCTGAGAACTGGCCGCATTCAGGGGTCGTCATTATGTGTACCATAACAATTACGTACTGGCTCTCTCCCTGTGGTGTAGCATGATAGATCAGACCTCACAATTAAAAGCACAGCGGCAGCGTGGGTGTATAGCTGCATCCAATTAAAACTACATATACGCTTGACAGGTGGATCTGCGTATGTGTATCACTTGCTCGGTAACCCCGCTGCTCTACGACACGATACATACTACATAAGTAGCTATGTAAATACCTGGCTTACGTGTAGTAATAATCTTAGATAGACCACGCCCTCTATGGAATCGCTACTAAATATCAAACATCGCGAAGACGGGCTGGGTAGGGCGTGCGCGATTCTACAGCTATAGTATCACTTCGTGTCGATTTGTTTAAGTATAGGGGACTCCGAGGGCGGACGTTGACAACAAGGAGGTAGAGAGGCAGGCCGGTTCCCGAAGATCGTGTGGAAGTTTCGGAAGGCTGAAGGTCCACGATGCTATTTACCTATGCAAGTTACAGGCATCGCGAGCACCTCATCGTGTAACATTGTGACTGGTGTAACATCACACATGGCAACCTGCAAACCCAGCCACCCTACCATTTGGCAGTTATCAAGCCACACCTTTATGCGCCACTTGATCTGATACGTGATTCAAGGGTCCGTCCTAATCTTGGCCTGCATATTTCCTCTATTGGCAACTAGGTACCTCTGAGGACGGCGGCTCCTTTTGTAGTCTATCATCCTAAAGTTAAAAATCAATCTTTTTTATTATCGATATCATGTCTGCACCGGTTGCACCCCCT
>JAPUUL010000349.1:0-20384 GCA_029590625.1 Lasiodiplodia mahajangana
GATTGGGCTGCGGCGCTCGTATGATGGCAGTGAGGTTGAAGACGAAGATGGCGACGGCTTTGTGGCGGAGCGCGATGCGCAGTTGAGGGGTTATGGGATTGGTGGTGCAGGAAATATCCGTATGTATTAGTCCCCTTTATGGTATCTGGGGGCTATTTATTCATTCGATGCAGGTCGGCCGACGGATATCATTGGCACACCATCGGGCACATCGCCCTCGCTCTTGTCCTTACCCTCCTCTCCACCTATACATCCTAGCAAGTGGCGGTGGCGCATGGCTGGCTTACTGCATGGCTTAAGAGGTTCTGCGGGGAAACATCAGGCATCAATTGGGAGTTAAGAAGCAGCGTATTTATGCTTTTGAGGAGTCTGGGTAATTGAGAGAGCTACAATGCTGTGAGGCAATGTTGTATAGTATTGTTTACTAAGCAGCGAGTTAGAGCTCCTCTACGACATATATTACTGGTATCTAGTTTTTATATACTTCATACTCAGTATAGTAGTCTGCCTTACGGGCTGATATACTTATCTGCATGGCGGCCTTTAAGCCCCTAGCACAAACCAATGATTGTGAATTGACAGAAGTGATCTGCTGCCAGCTTGCATGTAGACGTGGCGGTGCCCTGCAACCCCCTCCCAAGTAGAGATTTAAGGATTTCTCCAACTGCCTTACAATTTCCTTTCTCATTCCATCGCTCTTCCGCTCTATTCAAGTGGTCCGTATGGCAGAAGCTCTCGGTGTAGCCGCTAGCGGCATTGCCGTCTTTCAAGTGGCTACACAGGTCGGCAGCTCTATCATTAAACTCAAACAACTATGGGATAACCTGCAAGATGCCCCATCATCGATAAGGGATCTCCTCGACCAGATCGAGTGCCTCGACCCCGCGCTTTGGGAAGCCGATCACACCTTCAGCCATGCCAACTTATCACCTATGCTTTGGGATAACAGCATTGCTAGTCGCAGTACCACCTATTGCCGCAAGGCTTTAAATTCTTTGGCGGAGGTGGTTGATGAGTTAGCACCGCAAATCAACCGAACTGGAAAGCTCAGGAAAGGAGTTGCTTCTGCTAAGGTGGTATTGAAAAAGGAGCAGCTGAAGAGCCTCGAAAGAAGGCTTCAAAGTGCAGTTATGATGCTAAATCTTGCTCAACAATCCTATCTTGTGTTAGTTGCCTACTTATCTACAAATCTACCAAGCCCCCAGTTACATGAATATTAATGATGTTCTAGTGCTCTCGCAAGAATCCAACCGCATATCATTGTGCAGAGGTTCACAGAAATAGCCGTGCCTCTTATCGTGACATCACTCCAGAATGATGTCCAAACAGATCGGATAGGAGGCGTTGACGCCCAGCACTTGCAGNCCCCCCTTCGAGGACGTAAAATCAGCCGACGATTGCGAGCCTAAAGCCCATGCTCTAACGCGACGACGGTACCCGCAAAAACGGGATGCCACGAGTACCATTCGTTTTCGATTACCAATGTGGCTATATAGAACGACATGGGAACTGCAAAGCTCTAGGTCGTATGGTGACTGGAAGTTCAACCTGCGGTCTTATCGTACTGTGCCTTACGACAGCGATGTGTTTTCCATCGTGAGATGGGGAGACCCAAAAGAAGTGCAGATGCTATTCGCTAGTGGACAAGCCTCGCCCCATGACCGCGACGCTGATTTTGGGTTTACATTACTTCATGTACGTTACTATGTCCAACCCAGCCCCGAACCAGTTTTAAGTGAATCCAGTTCGCAGTTTCCACTCAAAACTGGCCAATGATCCAGTACTTGCTTAGCGTTGGCGCAAGCCCCTTTGAGGTTAATACTTTTAGGATGTAAGGCGCCCTTGTACCTGCCTTATTCGTCGGGAAATGCAACCATAGCTGATTTATGACTAGGGTCCCAATGCTTATAATGCTTGGCCACGGCGAAGATATTTACAGTTTCAAGGACTGGGTCCATACGGATGCGTTTCATAAATTACGTGAGAGTATGGATATATACCTCGATCATGAAAGTAAAGAGTGCACCTGCCAGCTTAGCACGAGGTCGATAAGCTATTTACAAACGTTTCAGAGCATCGAATGCCCATGGCACAAAACGGCATCACTGGCGTCACGATTGGAAAGGATAGGCGTGCTGGTACGTGTCATCATAGAGCCAGCGGTCATTCCAGCCCTCTTACAGCCGTACTGGAGCCAAGACCCCCGTGCGGTATGCACTGAGTCCATGGGAACTACTCCTTTAATACATATAGTTGCGGAGGGATTAGGGTGTTCGACTAAGGAATCGCAATCGGAATGGGCTAATCTAGCTGACGTGGTGATACAGAACACGCTAGATATCCACCATCTTGATATTACCTCATGCTACTTTTATAATGAATCGACTCCTCTGATGACTGTGATCCGAGGTTGGGTAAATAACTTGAAGTATCGGGATCTAAATCAAGATATTCTGAGCCGAGCTTACGTTCATCTTGAGCCGTGGCTTTTGGCAGTTAGGTCTAACGGATACGACTTGGAAGAATATGGGCGGCGGGAAAATGAGTTGCTTGCAGACAAAGAGTTGAACCTACCAGGCCGCTGTGGGTTCAGAGTAGAACAGGAGGGCAGCCGGAGCTTTATTGCTTTTATCCGCCTCCGTGGCTACGAATATGGCCTAGATCCCAGAGATTGGAAGATCCTCTGGTCCATCCCAGAGAAAAATTACGCGGCCGATTTCTGGAGGCTCGTGGAGGATGGTCCTCAATTAGTACCGGGAGCTTGGGTCGAGGATGAGGATGAGGATGAGTACGAGTACAATGAGGGTACGGCTGACTATAGGAATCGGTTTCTATGAATGCGCTAGCGTTTCTAGTCTAATGATAGGAAGCTTCACTACATGGCGATATTTGGAAGCCAGCTTGTCTGGGTTGAACCCACAGGAGATATTCTTAGCAACGCTCTATGGGTTGGAGGTTTATGGAGATAGAGGAATACCTGCTACTCCCAGTTTGATGGGCTTGCCAGCCCGGCCCTAAAAGCTACTAAAGGGTTGAGATAATATGTTGAGGAACAAAATATACGTCCTGAAAGTAGAATAAATCGCTTATTGATTTTAATAATGAGCCATTGGTATGGATTGTTGGGCCTGCTCTAGAGGCCTGATCATCTTTCACTTGACCATCTAAGAAGGGGAGAGGCGAAGCTTCGCCGGATGAGTAAGAATAGTGAGGAACTACCTAGGTATCTATACTGAGGATTATAACTAAAATCTACGTGACTAGGAGTAACAAGAGTTCTGCGAAGCTGCGCAGATTCGTAGGTGGCACAAGCTGCACTTAGTCACACGCCTTATCTCAATCTATTCCTATACTCCTAGACCCGCAATTTCCGGGTTATTACATCCTTGCTCTGCCTCACAACCTTTCCCACAGGGGCATTTATACTTTATAGTGTATGTTCTGGTAATAGTTTAACAGTGGTAATCACTCAATGACGAGGAAAGTACATACCTCTCACTAACTTTCTGTCGGCTACTATTTTCTATGATATAGAATGCCTTGTGGTTGAGGGCGGAATAGGAGGACATTTTGTCCTTATTCCTGTCTCGTACGATGGTGATGGGGTTGATAGGTTTGGAAGGGAAGATCCCCAGACCCCAAGGACAGAGGCATCCTTCCATGAATATACTCGGGCGGATTGCCATTGTCTGGGAAGATTGAAGTGGCCTCTATGTGTAGAATCGCAACAAAATAGGATTTGAAATAGCTTTCTTGTACCAACTCTCGAATGTCTATGAGGGTTGCGGTACAACGTTAAGGACTAGGTGGAATTTGTACGAGTAGGTGTGAAATTGACAATCGGTTGTGCGGCAGTTCGGNTTTTTTTTTTAAAGAAAAGGAAGATGGCCGGGAAGCCATGGTTGCCACAAATAGTCACACATCCCCGGGTCTCTTTTATCCTTCGTCCTATCGCTTAGGGTTTCAGGACTTAAAGTAATAGCGCTGGGGGGTACAAAATAATACTATCAAAACTTTAGCAGCTGGAAACTTTTGATCACAGGTATACGGCATATACGATAAAGTAACGGCGTACCAAAGTAAGTAGAAATATTTCACCTAGGCTGTTAGGTACACCTTGAAGTAGGTAATAAACCATGCCGTAAAGCGTAACTGCACAGTAAAGCATACCCATAAACAACTAGGCAGAATTATTACGAGGCGCAAAACGAAAGGGACTTTCTCTGTAAATGATTGGGAGGCATCCAGGACGAAGGTTTTAGAAGATCTTTGCGCAACAACGATAGGCGTTAACCATTATCGGTATTAGATAAACAGTATTCCTTCTAAACAACTCTCTGCTACCTACACATCTAAAAATTTACGAATGTGAGGTCAAACAATGACGGAGACCAACAAATTATAAAGAATTAGCTTAGATCGCAGCCTTGGCACCTTTTTCACACAAGAAGCCTAGGATCTGAGCGCTCTTCTTATCCTTCCCTTGAGACGCGAGGATTAAGGGAGTAGCTTTTTCACCGTCTTCGGCATTGACATCTGCGGCGCATTCATCGACTAAGTATTTCACCACGTCAAGATGTCCACTCTGAGCTGCCTCGTGGATCGGAAGCCTCTTAGAACCCTCCGTCGGAAGTACCCTCGCCCCGTGCTTGTGAAGCTCTTTTACTATATCGATGTAACCTCCCCGGGAGGCCACCCATAATGCAGTTACGCAGTTTTTTGATTTGGCGTTTACGTCGGAACCGTGACCCAAGAGCTCCGTGACTATCTTATGATGGCCCTCTTGTGCTGCCACCATGAGCGGTGTCCAACCGTCGTAATCTCTCGCGTCAATGCTCCTATTTTCCTTGAATAGCAGTCGAATGGGATCGGTGTGGCCTCCTTTCGCAACTTGGTGGGTTGTTTGGCAGTGCGAGGGTTTCAAGCTAAATTCAAGATTTTCAAGGTGCCTAATCAGGAGCTCTCCAATGGCGAAGTTGCGGTTTCGAGCTGCCAGCCGAAGTGAGGAGGCGAGTTCCTCTTTGAACCTCTGGGGGTTAGCTTCCGCTCCAGCCTCAATCAAGAGTCGCAACATTTCAGTATGCTCATCATCGACGGCCCGGTGGATTGGTCGACGAGCTGCATCCTTGAAGGCGGTCTCAGTGCTAGCTTGTTTATCGAGCAGCAGCTTCAAAATTTCGTGATGTCCTTCCCGAGCCGCACTCCACAAGGGCGATACTCCATTACTGTCTCGTTGATCGGGAAGCGCACCATAGTCCAGTAGTGCCTTCACTACTTCAAAATGACCCTCTTCTGCGGCTTGGTGAATTGGCGTGCGCCCGGTGGCGGTGCAAGCAATTTCGACGTCGACCCCGAGACTGAGAAGAAAGTTGATGATGTCTAAGTAGCCGTACTTGGCGGCAATCCATACTGGAGTGGTGTTGTCGGGGCCGATTGCAGAAGCGCACCGGTTAGCGTATCCAACCAGCACTTTGACACTATCAAGGTTTCCGGCCAAGACGGCATAGTGAATTGGGTGGCAGTGAGTAGTACTATGTTCAGGTTCTTGATTGGACGGGTGTGTGTCCTGGGTAGAGCCATCTAGGTCGTATACGTTGGAAAGCTGCTCATTGGTTGCCTCAATGGGATTCGCGAATTGTCCTTGACCGATCTCAGAGTAGGAGTTTGAAGACTCAGCATATTGAAAGGGTATAAGGCCTATATCAGAGATAACCCCTAGAAATTCCGAGCTGGAATTAAAGTCCTGGGTTGATTGGGGTACAAAGCTGAGATTTTGCACTTCTGGGGCCGGGTCGGCGCGAATCCTCTTGTGGTTCTTTGCTATTTTCCACCGCCGCAGTCGGCTGTGATACTGCGCTATGCTGCATAGAAATCAGCGGATTTATTTAAACAAGAAATAGGACACAAACCTGTCTTTGAAATTATAATGAGCCTCCATAGTACTCATCAGATCGTCGAGCTTC
The DNA here is from genome assembly GCA_029590625.1 of Lasiodiplodia mahajangana. Taxonomy (NCBI): domain Eukaryota; kingdom Fungi; phylum Ascomycota; class Dothideomycetes; order Botryosphaeriales; family Botryosphaeriaceae; genus Lasiodiplodia; species Lasiodiplodia mahajangana. The sequence continues at coordinate 5,964 of JAPUUL010000349.1, forward strand.
ATGCCCTGCTCCTTGTATAAACTCGTAATGATATCCTTATGGCCATCCCATTCTGCGTCGGATATNGGGGGGCGCAGGTGCTCTTCGTCGATTCGGACGGGATGAGACATTAGTATTGACATTCAGACTAGCCATGATAATTGGAGCAAAGATGCAACCAGTGCAAATTGTGTGTCGAGTCAAGGAAATTCTTAAGCGCTCAATAGCAAAATATTTAAACTGGCAAAACCTTTTAAAAGTTCCAAACTATCAGGCATCGTGCAATACTTATTTAGTATAAGTTGTACCTAGTCCCTGGCCGTAGCCGTCATGCGTCATGCATATGTTGTACTACATTACTACGGGAAGTGTATGGCTACCTATACAGCGGTTAGGGACAAAGGACTGTCTATAAACTTAACATAGTTAACCGCTATAGTTAGGTAAGCAGCGAGTGCTATGGCCACTTGAACAAACTATCGTAAGGAGACTACGCTATATGTATAGGTGGTCTTAAGTATTACATTATAACGCCTAATAGTTTATACATACCTAGCATCTTTTTACTACCCTTGATTATGGCCCCATCTGCTATACTATGTACCACTACCCACTCGGTATGTGAAAAGCGCTGTAGAATTTAGGAGCCCACCCAAGTTATCCACTTCTCGCAGCCGGGTCACAACCCCTGCCGGCTAGTTTGACGATCTTGTAGTGGCAAATTTGGAAGTTCTTAACTACATGCCTACATCCACATACTCTGTATATTAACTACATATGTACATTAGCGCGTGGGGGGGCCTATACAAGATAGTTACCGTGATTATCTCGAGCTTAGTGACGGCCTTAAAGTTTTACAGACAACTTTTTGGTTTCAAATAGTTATCGTGGTGACCATATATGTATGTATAACTGAGACAGTCGCGGTTGATCGTAAGAGCCTCTTGGTGCCAAGACGATCACAGCCGCCTTAGAGCCGTCACAGGGTCCAAGGCCGTCACAGAAGTCCTATGCTCCGACGGTGGGTCATACGCTAGGTACATTATCCGACAAGTCACGGATGCCACTGACCTGACCCGCTGACAGGGCTAGCCTGGCTGACAATATACAAATGGTACAAACCTATGTTTTCCTACCTAGGTATAACATCGTATTTTGCCCCATTATTCTTTTCTAAGCAGGTTAGTTACGTCAGTTAAGTTAGGTTAATTGAATCGGCTAGATCTATAAGCAGCCATATAGGTTAAGTGCTTGAGGTTAAATAGGTCAAGTAGGTTAAGTAGGTTTGGCAGGTTTAGCGGGTCTAGTAGGTTTAGGAGATCTAATAGGTCAATTCAAATCGACTAGATCTACAAGTGTGGGTAGGGTTACTAGGCGGTTACCGAGTGACCTACCGGATCCCCCGGGTTTACTTGACTTACTTGACCTTATGTACTTAACCTAAGTATATGGCTGCTTATAGATCTAGCCGATTCAATTGACCTAATTCCCCTACTTACTAATATGACCGGTTGAATTAACCTGATATAACTGCTTGCTTAGAGAATAAATGTGGAGCCAAATGCGATTTTTGAAGAAAAAAAAATAGTTTTGTCGGATAATGCACGTATGGCCCCCTCAGGAGTTTGACCGTCAGTAACCGGTGTTCTTATCCCCCCCACAACCCCCACAACCCCCACTCACCCACCTAACATACCAGTCATGGCACTAAGACGTTGAGTGTGAGAATACTTTCGTGAAATTTTATGAGAAGCTACTCTTAAAAGTTTTATACAAAGTATTTCCTAATGTAGGCTTCACTTGCAATTGTCGGGAATTGACGGAGTACTATTGTTATGAAAGGCTTATTATTTACTAATAAATCCATCCCAACTCTCACCTCGGCTTCGTTACTCCTACTGTAGTCTTCCTCGTAGGTATTGATGCGTTGGCCATGTCTGCTGGAATATACATAATACGACATCACCATGCTGGGGGGTGTACTTTTGGTGGTAAGTGCCCTCAGCCTAACGTGGTAAAGAGGGCAGATTGAAAGAACTGAAACGGTTCGGCTTGCTACCCCTGGATACGCTATGCTTAGAGTGTTGGATTCCTGCTTTTTTTTTTCGGTTGTTTTGTTGGCATGTGTGATAGACAGCTGTCGTTGCGCGAAAGTCTTATAAACCACCTTATTAGACGCCCGCTTCACTATACCTATTTAAGAACAGCCTCCTTGTTTATGTGTTGAAGCGGCTCGTGTGTTATTCACGTAGCCCGCACTCTAGAGACCTGGCCTTAGTCACAGGGCACTTCTAGAGATTTGTAAGTGAGAATAAAAGTAATAGTATTGAGGATATCTCAAGGGAGAGACACCGAAGGTGTCTCCCCAGGAGGCCTGCTGGAATAGGAAAAGCTACGAAAACTAAACTAAACCTATTCTTCTTATATAGAAGAATGAAATGAAAAAAAATTCCTTAGCTAATCAACTTAGCCCCCATGGGGCCAAGCCACTCGCACTAACACAGTGTCTTGTGATAGGTTTACCTTATCACGTGGCATGGTGTTCCCTGGAGGTGATTCATAACATAGAACGGTCCTGAGCAGGACGTTAAACTGCTCCAGCGTGCCATTATTTTATTGCTGCCGTGTCGACCTAATTCGAACCTGCCATATTTAACTTAGTAACTACAAACAAAATACGCCCTAACTAACCGAAATTGAATGCTAAAGCTTTCTGTTAGCAGTTTACAGCGTTAACAGCGATTATTAATCCAGAACTTTTTGCTTATTAAAAAGTTTAATTAAATAAGTTAAAGCTAATACTAGCTTTTAAGCTAAAAACATATATTTTAATGCTTAGCGGTTTTTACTATATTAAAACAAAAAACGTATTATGGCTATTTATAACACTTTATATAACAATATTACGCTATATGCTATAGAAGCTACAGCTAAGCAACAACAACAATTTTACCTAACTCGACTACTTTTTAAATATTCGATTCGATTCAACTGTATGCAGCGGGGGCTATAGCCGAAAAGTCCGTACGTAAAAAAAAGGGCAGTAAAATTCACAGTAAAAATAAATCTATCCCTCTTTCGTAGCCTAGTTCTATTCGTATGCAAAAAATTCTCCTGTCCGCTAAACACTAAAAAAAACGTTAAAAAAGCTTATTATAGGGCCTCCTACTAAAGGAGGCTCCCGATAAGGGTTTTTTTTCCCTCGGGTAGTCCTTATTAGGTTATAGGTAGTTTCTATGCCCTAGCCCTTGTAGCTCTCCACTAAAGGGGGGGTTTACAGCTCTAGAAGATAGCTAAAATCTACGTCCGATAGTATGACCCCTAGCCTCTCCTGACTAAATAAAAAAAGACTTTAAGCCCAATTCATAACATAGAACCATACCTAAGCTTTTCTCCCCCTCAAGTCGGCCAGTATATCTCGTCCCCCCGTTTGAAGACGTCGCAATCCATATCCCTCAACGTCTCGAGGAAGACGTCTAAACATGCAGTGCCTGAAATCCTGGCTAGGCTTGCCACATCGAAGGTTTCTCCTTCGTGGCCGTCTGGAAACCAGTTGGCTGTCTGAAAGGTTCTTCGATGTGGGTCAGCGCCCTTCTGGAGTAACCATCTCATAGTATCAATCGCACCACGGTAGGCGGCAAGATGCAACGGAGCCCAGCCGTGGAAGTCGATAAGGTCAATCGCATAAGTGTTTCCCACCAACGTTTCCTGTGTGGCGTTAGAGTCCATATACAGAGCAATGAGCTCTTTTAATGTAGACACGTTATTCATCATTGCTGCTATATGAACTGGAGTTCCACCCCAGTTTGTGAGATATCGTTCAGGACACTATAATAATTCTCATTAGATATCACTATTTCAACAGGGTTAATGAGTTATTGAACCGCATGGAGGTCACCGGGCCCAGCCTCTGCCGAAGACCGAATCCTCGATACTTAAAGATCCTTAACTGAGGACGGAAATGACTGAAAGAACTACTCACCGCGGAGGCACCCATGAGGTGGAGATTGTGAATGCATTCTCCCGTGCCGAAGGCTGCGCATCTGTGAAGAGCGGTCCAACCTTCCGAGTCCTTGATTTCGTCGAAGACGAGAGAATCTCGGAAAATCAAGCAATACTCAGTGCTAGGAGGATTGGCCATGCCAAACATGTAATGGAGTAGTGACCATCCTCTCGCCGAGACATATGACGGATCTGCTCCATGTCGTATGAGCATACGAACTATTCTGGGCATGCCTAGGAAAACTCCAACCTGGAGCATTGAGCTATGGTTGATTAAAATTCAAGAAATAGCAATCAAGTCCTGCCTAAATTTCTAGTGAGTACCTACATATCGCCTTTCCCACAGCAGAGGTTTGGATCAGCTCCCTCGCAGAGGAGGAGCTGGACCAGTTCTTCAAATCCTTTCTTGATTGCAATCTAAGACCTATCAGTTTAATTTTCCATCAAAGGATAGGACCTAGAAGTTCTTACGCTTAGGGGGGTATCATTGCTTAGTGTTATATCATTAGGGTTTGCATATCTAGATCTGAGGAGTTGCTTGACCTTGTGACCATCACCCTCTCTACATGCATTCATGATCGCGGAATCAGCTGGGACCAAGTTCTGCATGGAAATAGTCAACGGCATCGGTAGATACCAGCTAACTATTGGGTTGAATAGGTGGACTGTGACCATATAGGAGTTGTAGACCTTCACCCGAAGTAGCATCGACGGCATCTTGCCCCTCCTAGTTAACAGGCGGAATTTTATATCTAATTTGCCGCTGTTCGACCAATCTTTCTGGATATAAGATTGTGACGAGTTGGGAATAGGGGATTGAGAATTCAAATTCAGCGCTCTACTATTCAGCCCAGATGAAGATCTTGAAGTGGTAAATGCCGTAGCTTGAGATGATGAAAGGAGCCGTCTAAGAGACTCAATATCCGAGTTCGTTGTGATATTTGAGTAACTATACGTAGGATCTATGAGCTGAGATCGGTAATTTGGGTAGAATTTAATAGATGAAGTGACCTACATCACGTTCAAAAGGAGGGCTGAGTTGAGGAATGAGACTACAACACGTAGAATCAGGTTAGATGATAATATCGCCAAAAAAAAAGCACGAATAAACGATAGAAAAACAAGGTACTTGAATTTTCTCACTTGCTTGTTCAAGCTGTGTTCCGAACTCCTCGACTTGTTCCGTCTTGAATGCTAGCTTGAATTGCGCCCAGCTCCTCGATGCCGTGCTTCCTTTTCTGATTTTCTCTGCTGTTTGCATGACTCCTCGAATCAAATCTACCTTTTTCTGGCACGTGTTTAGCGCGTAGTATATATTAGCGGAAATTTGGTCGTTCTGCGCTGGTGTGTCTTGCTGATGTTCAAGAAGTGTCATGGTGGTCGCGGTGATTAGATAGAGCTGTAAGATAACACCCTTAAGTCGGACAACTTCTGCCGGGACATTGTGTATGGCATCTAGAAATCTCTTGATATTCGAACAACTCTGCGCAAGTTGCAAGGCTAGCGAGATGATACTGATGGCGCTAGTTGCACCGGTAAGAGGATCCATGTGTGGCGACGGCTAAATGTCGAACTTCAACATTCAATATCTCGAAAAGAGAACTCTAACAACGAAATGAAGGGCGTGAGGGGTAGTTATGAAAGGCCTGATATGCGGAGGGGGCCTAATATGCATCGTTGCCTGATACGACACTCCTTAGCAAATGTCTTCATGCCGTTTCAACTATAGGCTTCGCATACCCCTAGGCTATGAGGCGCTGCTTTCAAAAGTGTAGCTTTTGCGCCTTCCGAGTAGCCTTGATATTCGCGCCCGGCTTCAGAAGTAGGCTTTGAAAACCCAGCCCAACTGCCAAGAACCCACGGCCCAGGTATAAAGTCTATGGGTTCTTGGCAGCCCATGGGCTTTTCTACTAATCGATGTCCTAATCACGTATTACTTTGAAACTACCTCTCTGTGGTTTTTATATTATTTTAACACTTTTAANTTTTTTAACAACTTGAGTGCCCGAGTACCCAAGTGGGTGCGTACCCAACAGAGCCCATGGGTTGGATTTTGGCAAACCCTATTCAGAAGCGTGGCTTAGGATATGCCAAACACCCCCAAGTCGGTTCATAGGGCTATTGGGGGGTGGTGTTCATGCTATAGGGTTCAATCATCGCACACCAGAGCTTTGTATCGAGCTATCCGTAACCGGAGAGGGGTTAAGGCCTGTATGTTACGGTAGGCGCTTAAAGGGGGAATTGCCGCGCAAATAAAACGACAAACTACCGCGTACAACAAAATTGCTCCGGCGTACTTAGATAATAAAGTATTCAACTACTACATAATCGGCCTATCTCCCGTGACGCACCACTGCTAGCTACTGTAGTCGTCATACCAATCAAACAAGGCTTAGTCGATACCTGCAGCAACAGTGAGCAAGCCTAGTAATCAACACGGGAACGCGCATGTTACAAGACGCAGTGGGCTGGGTAGCGATTATTCCAATAACTTTGCAAGCCAAGCACGCTATGTAGGGACAACTAGTTGCTGTAAGTCTAGTGGTCTATGCCACTGTAATTACACGGTGACATGCCGGGGTTTGCGGGGACATTCAGACGGCTGGTGGTTTGGTGGAAAGCATTATAGCCCTATATTTTCATACCACTTACCCTTTACCTACTTAGAACTAAATAAATTACACAAGAGAAGCTCTGGTTATTCTGGTATAGCGGTATCTACTATTATATACCTAGCTTACGAATTGTAAATCCGCTGTCTTTGCAAACAGTTCCTATGGCTCCACGGCACTGAGAAAGGCTACTTAGGTGCCGTGGCTGAGATAACAAATATGGGATTCCGCACAAAGTAAAACATACAATTGTCTACTCATCAAGAAGCTGAGTTGTGAATACTCCCTTCGGGTCCCACTTCTTCTTTAATGCCTTCAGCTTATCCAGCTTCCCCGGGCCACGGAAACGCCAAGCAATAGGTCCCGTGCGGGTGCCGTTCTGGTAATCAGCGAACTCGGAGGTATCCGTTCCGCGCATCAAAGCGATGGATTGGTCATTTAACTCGTCGACGCGTTCACGATTCTTTACTTCAGTATGCCAGATGAAGTTATTTCTACGAATGAGTCAGGTCCATGGGATCTAAGACGGATAGGGAGCTACTCACTGCCAGAGTCTGATATCGTGAAGGGACATGGCGGACTCGAAACTGGGCGGCTTAGGTGGCCGAGAATCCCATTGGAAGTTGAAGGATGTGTTGATAGCATCAGGGCACTCAGATATGAGGGTTTTCCAGACACGAATGGTGCCTAGGAACCCGTCGATGTCGAAACGTCTCAATCCTACAACACCAAACTTCTGGAAATCACCTTTCACCTGGAGTGCTTCACGGCCATCACTGGTATTCTGGATGGGTACGGGCCCGCCTTTTGCGACGAGGGGTCCTAGATCGTATAGGGCCTTGTAAGCAATCTTCGCATCGTCGGGGTTTCCAGTGTACCGCGCTGCAATAACGAGGACATGGTCTCGGGTGGGCGGGGCAGCTTGGACCATCATTAGGCCTGCTGTTGCGTGGCTGCTGTCATTGACTATTACGCTCATCGAACGAGCGACTTCCGGGGCGCGATCAAGTGGGAATACAAAAGCGCCCGCCCAAATGACGCCTTGATCGTTACCAAGCTCGGCGAGAGGAGTGGCCCTGATAGTGAGTTCGAACACGAGCCCGAAAAACTGCCCGGCACCCCGAATAGCGTATAGTAGGTCCGGCTCGTCCTCTTCTGTGACGTTGACGATATTCCCCGTTGCATCAATCATGCGAGCCGCAAGAATTTGGTCTGACCCATATCCGGTGATGGAGGTAGTGATGGAGACGCCTCCGCCTAAGAAGTACGGAATAGCACCAACCGTATTGCCGTTTCCAAGGGCTAGTGATTCAATTGTGTTAGTACATGAGCCACGCAACTATATAGGAAGGGAATATAACCGGTGAAGAAGCCCTCAGCCGCCAGTGCCACGGCTACATCTTTAGAAAGAATCGACCCTTCGAGTGTGGCTGTCTTGGCGTCGGCGTCAACGCTGACAGCCGAGTACTTGCTCAGGTCGATGACGATGCCGTGCTCGCCTATCGTTGACCACTGGCTGTGCCCCCCGCTCTTGACAACAAAGGGCACAGAAGACTGATGCGCCCAACGGACCTGTGAAAGTATATATGTCTTAGTGCGACTGGAATAGAGATGGGGTTGGTTGAAACCAACATACGGTCTTTTGAATGAGAGAGGGCGAGTCCGGAAGCACAATAGCCCCAGGAGTCTCTCGGTCAATGTCAGTCCATCGCTTGGAGAGCTCCTTGAACCGAGAGCTGTTCTCGTCGACTAGTATCTCAACACCTGGCCCTAGGTTCTTCGAAAGGTCCTGAAGTAGCTCGGGTGAGATTTTAGGAGCCATGGTTGGTAGACTATAGGGTTACAGTACCGGAAGGATCGGAGATGGTAAAGGAGGTGTATCGTTGTGTGTCAAAACTGTCCCCAGTCACGGGCTTTAGCTAGCCGTCCTAGAGGGATAGATAATACAGTATGTATCTGCAGAGCAATGCTTACCGCTACCAGTACAATTAGTACTGTGTTGCTAGAATAGGTGGTTGCTCCAATGATATTCATTCTGACACCTGATCCCAGCGGACTTGTCTCACAAACTGCTGTCCTCACCGAGAACACCCCTCTAATCCGAATTGCCGCTAAATGTGGCAACTTAGGCATCATCCACTTTCTTCTCAGTCTCATCTCTTAAAAACATGATATTCTGTAGACATGTGAAATCTCTAGCTGTCGGGACCCTTCTTACGTATGGTGGGTAATGGACTTTTGTTGTTGCGCGAGGCCCCTAAATCCTCTCTGAATACTACAGGAATGCCTCCTTTGTTCACCTCTTCCCATACTTCACGATCACCTCCTCTGGTGTGGCTGTGGTCACATCTCCTGGGGTGTGGCACTAGTGGTAATTACCAAGTACAATTGCGTTTTCCTAAATTTGTTCCGCCTTTAGTTTAAAAATATCGCAAGTATTACCTCGCCGTTTAAATATTAAGTTCAGACTGTCGTGGGCTGCACTGAAGTCAATGGGTAGATGGAACTCCTCTGGGTGCCTTTGCCTGTCTAATTTACTGAAGATTCCGCTGCAAATTACCAAAACGTGCTTGGCCGCTAACAAGCTGGATTCCAGATATACCACAGGCTTTCCAGCACAATCCCGAGCCCCGGTCGAAAAAGCCGCAAATGCGCTCCGCATTGTCTGCAGCTTGTCGTCATTCTCAACAAGCCAGCGCTCTGGACTGAAAGCGAAAGGTTCGGGAAAGTACTCTTCATTGTGATGGAGTGCGTATATATTCATGCCGACTTGGGTGCCGGGTGGGATTACATCGCTGTCGACGACCCACGGTCCCTTTTCCTCCTCCCATCGAGAAAGCTCACGCCAGAGCGTCCCTGAAACCGGCGAGGACATGCGCAGAGCCTCGTCGATACACGCACTCAGGTATCGGTAGCTGTTAAGCCTTGGTCCTCCTTCGATGTCGGCGCCGTCGGTAAAAGTATTGCGAATTTCGTCGAACAGTTTTCGGTAGGCTTTGGGGTTGTGAGAGAGATAGAGAAACAGCGCAGCCACAGAGGCTGCTAAAGTGTCTCCTCCTGTCACGAAATGTTAATGTAATGCCTTTCCGCATCTAGTAATATGTATGCGCATGGCGGGACTGCTGATCATGTGCGTCAACGCGCGAAAATAGCCCATTTGGCGGGAACGAGAGAGGAGGTGCAAGACTGAATCAAACACCCGACCCTATAAAGATGGGAGTTGCAAGAAGCAGTTGGCCCTGTAGTTGCCCATCTCGATAGCATCGATGACGGAGCGGTATTCTGGGTCCGTTTGCGCATTGAGAGCGAGACCGTAGACAAGGCGGCCAACAATGTCGAGCCCGAGCCGCTTACAGTTTTCTATCACATCGACGGGCTGCGAAGTTAAAGACGATTCGTATAGCGTCTTGAGGAACGTGCCGATTTGTTCATTCATAATAGGCTCGAATCCGCGCGTCGCGCTAGTAGTGCCGGTTCTGCCAACAACCCTTTGCTGTCGATCCCCTGAATCCGAAGCGAATAAACGTAGGACTATGTGATTCTCATGTTGGCGTAGATATCTATAACATTAACAGCAAGCCCAAATATCGACTATAATTGCTTGTGAAGCTTACCTTGAAATGCTTGGACCGAGTTAAAAACCAATCTGTTGGGGCCGTATCGCATAACTTTACCATATTTTTTATGGTCTCGGTGTGTGATCAGGGGAAGACGCTGGAATAGAGCGTGAAAACCGCCATACAAATCACTAATAATGGGGAGGAATGGCCCTGGGTATCTAGTCTCTCAACGGATGAGTTAGGGTACGGTGAACGAACAGAAACAGGTGCTATGGTGTGTTAGCAAGTAGTAACTGTCTCTGCTAGATAGGGATCATACGCGACCATATAATATGAGTACGATGATGATGAGCAGGACCCTCCTTGCAAAAGTGGCCGGATCCATTTCGTTAGGGCAGCGAGTTTTCTTCAATGATGATTCGAAAGCCGAACACTTAGCCGCGGCGCTGCACCCTTATCGTCGGGGGAAAGAAAGTAGTTTCTTGTATAAGGTGTGATATTGATCTTCCAGAAGGAGACATTTTAAAGTCGGGTAATTAGGCTGCCGTTTCGGCCGGATCAGTGTAGGGTTGAGGCTGTGTTGAAGTGGTATCTAACGATACATATTCCCGTTATCCAATGGGAACTTTCTTTTCGCGGATGGCTGTTATTTGTTATTGCAGCCTCGACCAACGCGCAAACGGTTACCATAGTAAATAAATAAACAAGGAAACACGTACAAAATAAACAGCATATCTGCCAGGCCGTGATCTACATAATCAGTTTTTAGTACGTTTAAATTTCCTATACACTTTAACAAAACGGATTCCCAATGGCAATGATATCGATGACCCGGGCTGTGGTTGGCTTCTCTATTCTACTCTTCAGATAGTCGGCAATCGTTAGACCACTCTTATTGACATGCTGAATGGTTTTAGTGTAAGACCTATTGCTGTGATGGGACATTTGTCAGGTAAAATCATTACCACGTACAGCATTGAAGCCTCATTACTCGAGCCAGCTTGCAAAGCGGCATAATTATTACATCGGGGACCTGCCGAGGAAAACGAAAGCAATCGCGCCACCATGAGCTATGCTACCTGCAAAACCGGCGGCATGCCATGCTATCCTGCCTCAAAAAGCTGCGGTTGCCTGCTCTACTGGAGTCTACTGAAATAAATAAATAGCCTGTCTCAGCGACCCCGTTAACTCAACGCTCTTAGCGCCGGAAGAAGCCATCATACCGCCCTTCTGATTTAATGAGGGATATTGTTTTCTGCGGCATTGAAAGACGGAGGGACTACCGCGTATTGGGTTTATCATATATGGGCTTGCTTTCGTTGTTCATCATGGGGAAGGACGAAGATATGTCGCCCATAGTCGACAATCATTTTATGGTCATACATAGCTCAGGGGGGCTATCGGAGTTCTAGCGATTTTGGCTACGTTTTGCGATTCTGGCTCCAACGACGTGTTCGGCGATTGTTGGCCCAAATCATGGTTGCTAGAGGATATTGGCTTTATTGCGCAAGGAGTTCAAGGACATCGTCATAGAGTAATTCGGTTCCACGTACACGTTGAGTTCTCCGTATGGAGATGGATCCTGGGGCATATCATGGACAAACTAATGAGATGGGATGGGATGGGGGGATCACACTTCATGGGGTGTTCTCTAGCGGCAAGATTGTAAGATCTTTGAATCAATGTGGTTGTTTAATAACGATGAAGTGAGCCGCTTGATTGTTACACGACATCGGAAACCTAAGAATCAAGTTGCTATCGTGAGGCAAGGTGGGAACTGTTATGATTTGTTCTGGTGGTAGCACGGCCTACAAATCTCACCGTAGTGGAATCGAGGGATGGTCTGGTGCATAGGGTGGTAAATGAGGGGTTATCGTCAGTTTCTTGGAGTATGGGAAGATCGTATGAGGAGGCAAAGAGGGGAATAATACCGGGAGGTGTTATCGAGATGCTGTGAGGGCTAGGGACGTTTCCTAGGGGCCGCGAATCTTACTTAACGACGGATAGCGGTATTGATTGATGGCTACAACATGAGGGGGTTTCCAGCCGTTCATCGTCAATACTCTTGGCCGGGGCTATGACGACCTCCATATTACGGACCCTATTATCATGTGAGGATGAGGCCGCCTCCAAATGTCGGGGGTATGGCCAAGGTGTCCTGATCGGGCTGGTCGTGATTAAACGATAGCGGTCGATCCGTTAGTTTGACTCGTCATCATATGAACGTGCGTCAATAGCTTCTTCTATAATAAGCAAATCTGGGCCGCAGCGATCTACATATGCAGTCAATCTATCCAGCTTCATGTCATATCATGTAGAACAAGACATTTTCAATCGTAGTTAGTTCATGAGATTATTTTGTATATGTTCCCGTCAGATTAATATGCGTATTGGCATATGTGGTAGACTGAAGAAGATGGAGTAGTCTAGACTGTGAGAAGACTCAACTATGCCAGTTATCTAATCATATATCGACCGCCAACAGTCTTTCATGCCTAGGTGTCCATTCGCTTCTTAGAGCACCTTCTAGCGATCGCGGTTAGCTCAGAGCCGGGCGGTTGCATCGTCACATCGGAGGGCTCCATGCATGGAGTAACTGGGTTACAGCTCATTTTCAATGAAGAGTCGACTTTTCGTCTTAATTCTCGTGATACAAGTGTCGCAATATCGTTATGTAATGGCTGTTGGTAAACTGCTGATGTTGGAAGGTCAGCCGGTCGACCCCTTACCTACCTGTCTATTCCTCGTCCTCTCGATGCTCTGCCCTAATGCTGAAATCTTGGTGAGTCTATTTGCCATGGAATCACAATCGTAGGGAGTCTACACCCTCATCGGCCGTTCGTCAAGCCTCCCAATTAATAATCAAATCTCGCTACCGGTGAGACGTAACCACCCCCCCAGCAAATATCGGTGCGAAATGCTACTCGATATCCGCAGCATTGCAACTTCAGCCCTCTCTCCTATATATACCAGATTGGTAAATGTTGCCATCTCAAACATACGACGGGAATCGTCAAAATACGTCATTATAGCCTGCACAGCCCGTGTATAGCTATCGGACCCCAAGCGCTTTCGGACAGAATGAGTAGCATCCCTCCGTGTTCCCCTCCATCGCCAACAGCTACCTACACCACCCCCCAGGCAACAACCCAATTGACCAACCGGAGCGGACCCCAGGGCGCGGCAAACGGTCGGAGACTTGCTTATCAAGCCATTGGACAAGCAACATTACCAACGCTTAGGTACCACGCGTTCCTTAGCTGGGTTGCGTCTTACCAGCTTACCTATGTACAGTACCCTTGGAGGCTTGGAGGAGGAGTTCGAACCCCGCATTGGAGCGTAGTAGTAGTCTAGACAGGGGGGGGGGTTCTAGCGCCGCGAGAAAGGGGAGAGCCCATATGGTCTCACGCGGCACAAACCATGCAGTCACTTATATATAGCACCCCTGGCCAGTACAGGTTACCGGGGGGAGGTTACGTTCCCGCCGGGCTGGGTCTTGGCGAGTTGTCGGCAGAAGCAGAAGTGCTACCTCTGCCCGTCCTTCCATGGTCTTCTCCTCAGCAAGTCAAAGAGAGGAGAGCGCATGGCTAGGTTAGGAAAGTCGATTGAACATGCCATGGACCGTCTGGCTAGCTACGACCTTTGTCTGCGCGGTCATGTGAGGTTGNCGCNGGGGGTGCGCCGTGAAGAGGACAGACAAGGTCTAGAGCGGGCACTGGCAGTCTTTGTACGCCATGGGGCTCTTTCTTGCGCGCGATGATGATGGTGGTGGTGGTGGTGGGAGATTGCGGCCTATATGATCTGCCCTTCTCGCCACAAGCGCCGGGCGTTTCTGCCGCTGCTTGTTGCTGTTGCTGTAATCCGTCTCTCTTCGCCGGATTTAAGTTTCTGGCTTTTCGAGGTTATTCGGGATTAAGCTACGTGCTCGTTGTTCGACGTGATCCGACTGAAATTGCAAGATGGCAAACAACACGGTTACCAATAACCATGATATCGAGAAAGGGCTCCATCGGACGGAGACCACCGTCACGATGCCCCCTGAGCTCTTCGAAAAGGTGAGGCCGGCATCTCGTATACTTCTCAGGTTCGGGTGAAGGTTGACTCCCGATGACCCTTTATTGTCACATATCACTCGATAATAGCACTCAGCTATTGTGCTTACCGCGTTGCCGCCATGTGCTAATGATCTTACCTAAAGCTCTATCTCACTCCCAAGGTGCCGCATGTAGGAGACTACAACCAGCGCTTTGCGAACCCGACTGCCCTCG